>JBBMEG010000001.1:6734068-6746789 GCA_037832605.1 Cyclanthera cordifolia | reverse complement strand
CATCATTTATTTCTAACCCTTCAAAATAATCACTCATTTATAACTATATCGGAATGAGCTATTGTCTACAATTTCTCGACAAAAATTATTATTCAAACAAACTATTACTTGCAATCTGTCTATAATAATCACCATTCAAACGAATTATTACTAAAATTCAAACTTTTAATTACTCAAAGTAATCTCTCGTATATAATCAGGCTACAATTTGGAATCCAAACACTTTCCTAAGAATTAATGGCAAGATCAGATATCTCCATCTTGACTTTTTGTCCATTTAATCTTTTTTTATGGTGTAGCTCAAAGCAAGTCAAACAAGCAATGTCACAACAAAAAAATGGGTAAAACTAAGGGCATTTAAATTCAACATCATTTGAA
Organism: Cyclanthera cordifolia; assembly: GCA_037832605.1. Classification (NCBI taxonomy): domain Eukaryota; kingdom Viridiplantae; phylum Streptophyta; class Magnoliopsida; order Cucurbitales; family Cucurbitaceae; genus Cyclanthera; species Cyclanthera cordifolia. The sequence goes on along the minus strand of JBBMEG010000001.1, from coordinate 6,746,411 downwards.
GTACAAGAAACCAAATGCATGATCAACCAAGTCCTGCCATCCTTAAGATTATTGAAGATGTGAAATAGAAAATGAACAATATATATTTGATATTTAAAAAAAAAAACTAAACTAAATCTTACAACACTACTTGAAGGACAGAAATTGGCACCCATCTTTTACCCCTGAACCTAAAAAATTAGGATACATAAAATCTGTACATTAGTCCCTCTCTTCTAATGTTTTTACAACACAATTTGGTAGGGTTGATAAGGCTCCACCTTTGTCTCTACTCCAGGAGCAACAGATCTCAAACCCACAATTTCTATGGTTAATCATCAAGTTGAAAGTTAATTAATAATTAGTAATCCTCAAAGCTGTAAAACTAAATCAGGGCGCGCAGAGTCGACCTTACAAGAGCTAGGCGATCCTGGAGATTTAAATCTCACATTCAGGTCCGGGGGAACCGATTCGGGTTTGTGTATTGTTGTTGGTACTACTGCATCCGCTTTTTCTGTTGGTGATGGCCCCTGCTGCCGAGGTGTTCGTGAATTGGAAACAACTGTTGAGTTGATAAGGGCCTTGTTCCCCGACCCGAGCAATGAACTGGAAGAATTAGTTGTACTTGGATTGTTTTCGGGGCATTTTGGATTTTTTGGATTCTGGTTGGTGGCTTGTGCTGGAAGGATGCAGTTAGTATTAGTCCTGGAGACTGGCTCGATTACACCAGCTGACTCGGATGCTCCTATTAGCTTCCCCATGTGAGCAGAGAGATCGAAAGCATATGCACCATTGTAACCGTTCGTACCAGGGCGCATTGTTGGACTCAGGTGTTTCTGAAACGAAGGCCTTGACATTGGAATACTACTTTCCAGTACATTATAATCATTACTGAGATTCGATCCATCAACCGCTTCCGCCTGTCCCCTGCAAGGCTCAGAAGAATGCCGGGTACTTGATTGTGATGACAAAGCTGCAGCAAGCTCGGTGGGCGGCCTGGTTAAGTGGCCATCTGAACTGGGGGCATGCAAAGGCTTGTCGTGCGTCTTCAAAAAAGTATCTGCTCCAGAGTCGTCAGGTGATCGTAGCTCCTTCGGTTCAGGAGCAAGAGACTTTACATCTGCAGCAGAATTTTCATGCGCATGAAACGGCTGCGATGTTGACATTTGACCGAGCTCCGCTTGAGGTAGAAACACCCTCTTAGGTGTGGTATCATTTTCTACCACCCATCCAGGACCAAAACCTGAACCTTCTGGTAAAGATCTTTCAATCTTCTTAGAAGCAACTCTCCAAGCTACGGATCCAAGATCGGCAGCAAATCGAGCGAGGCTTCGTGCATAAGCATGCTCCAAGAAAAGTCCAACCTGATTCACATAAAGAGCTAGTTATCCTGCTGAAAAGTCCATATAGATTCCTCATATAGTTCCAAGTCACTAAACTAAATAGCAGCATGATATTAGATATTAGATAAGGACAGTAAATATTCAAGCCAACGCAATTAATCAGAAACTGAAAATAACAGTCCAATTCCTTTATATCCTCAACAAGAACCTATATTCGACAAAACAGCTCCAACTCCAGAGCGGGCATGAAAAGATATGGTCCAAAACTTAATATAATAATTGAATATATCCAGCATCAATCTAAACACTTAATCCAACATGGCACATAATAGACAAGGTTAATAGTAATAAAGTCAGATACATACTGGCATTAAAGCCTTCCTCTCTCTATTAAATGTGTTCAACACAGACGGCTCTAGCAAAGCTGTTGCCGCATGAAATTGCATATATGTGTTACGCCTACTCTCGTCAGAGACGATTGGTTGTTTCCCCTGTCTCACTGAATTAAATCTCAGTGCAGAACCTGCCAGGAAAGAATAATCTTCTAACCAAAATAATAATGATAATAGTAAAAACTAAATAAAGCTTGTCAAAGATTTCATACCTGTAATATCCTCGCTTCTATCAAATCTTCTTTGATTAAACAAACTAAATGCAGCATCACTATTGGAAGAAAAGGAGAACCTGCCAGAAAAATTGGCTAAACTAGGCTTTTCCAAATGGTGAAGTCCATTCCTCAAATCGTTGAACCGATTTGTATTTTCACCACCAGTAGCAAGAGTTGCATCTGGGGAAAACTCTGAACCAGCACGTTCCGAGGAAGGTCTGCCCAATGGTTTTTTCAAATTCTTGGTTGGTGGCCTACCTCTTCTTGCTACTTTAGGTTCTGGTTCATTAACATCACTATCTTGTCTCAAGTTCTTAAAACTTTTTTTTGCCAACTCTTGTATGGTACGTGCCTGACAAAAATAGAATAACTCTTATTCCGTGTACAGAGAAAACATTCAATCGTGAACGATAACAAGGAAGTTCAGAACAAATCAAACCTGCCGAAAATATATAGTATCTGGAGAATTATATTGCATTGCATTTGAACTGATTAAGAGTATGTCTTTCTGCAGGAAAAATAAAAGGAACACTATTTGAATACTAATAAACAGAGCATAACATTCTCACAACTCAAGAAAAGCACTTAATAGGCTGTTGGGTTAAAACTCAAAGTATCAAAAAATGGGAAAATTCTGCATCTGAGACGGTAACACAAGCCCAAATTTTACAGAAACAACCGTTTCCTTGAATAAAACAGAACTTGCATATACTAAGCGTTTACTCAACACACGTATACTTAAGCAGAATAGCAACAGATAATTGACTAAGAGATAACTCAAGAAAATAGACCACAAGAGAAAAACCGATAGAGGGAAAGTAAATTGCAAAAGAATAAAGAGTCCTTGTGTAATCTTAAACCATACTTGTATGAACTAGAACACATAATAACTTATTTTACTGAACAAAATAAGCATTTATAAATTTAAACGAGGTTCAAGAACAAGGATTCCCTTTTTTTCAAAACCAAACGCCCCTCCTCCCTTCAATTTTACAAATTGAATCATAGAACACATAGTTGGTCGGTAGATTTTGGGTGAAAAGAAATTCAATATTTGTACCAAATAGACAGAACATGTACTTAAATCATGAATGGTGGAGATTAGAGAGTCGTAAGCTTCACTATTCAGAATGTCAACAAAATATCAAGTGGATCACCGCTCTCCGTTCCAACTTGCCAAAGTACAGTTAAGAATATTGACCCAAGTAGCAGCAATTTGATTAGCGTGGTTATAAACTTCAAGTTTGCAATGGACCGAACATGAATATATCTATTATTCAGCTGAACGAAAAAGAGAAACAAACGATTCAAATTAAACAGAAAACAACAAAGGATCATCATACTTCAAACTGTTCCAAGCTGGTATAAGCTCCAGAAGTAAGCTTCTCCCGCACAGTCGCGAAATCCATGGGATGCTCTATGATTTCATGGTAGTCTGGAAGCTACAGACAATAATTTTGAAGCAAAATCAATGCAAGGATAGGACAAAGCATGTCATAAGAATCAAAAGCTGATGCCTCAGTCATCACTCCCAAAACCAACCTCGTTGGGGTCCACTGGTTCAGAAAACACACCATAGATGTCCTTCCTGAAATTAAAGCACAAAGGAAAATTACAAATAAATAAAAAGGAAAATCAGTGTGTCAAAAAAAACACATAGAGAGGAGTTGTAAAAACACACTTTTGAAGCCTGTCGAGGATGAAGATTAAAAGCTTCTTATCAGGTAAAGGCGTTGAGGGTCCCGAATCCATATGCGACCCTGCATGTATATCAATAATGATTAGAAACGGTAAAAAAAAGACATGGTTTTCAAAGAAGTGGGGTGTGATTATTGACAAAAACCTTGAAGGGTTTCTGATAGGTTTGTAGCAGAAATGGACATTTCACCCTGAAAGATCAAGATAAACAAATCAATGCACCAACAGTTACAAACTAAACAAATCATTTTCCAATTATGGGTAAGCTCCATAAAACAGAGTAGATCTAAAAAAAGTAAACAGGACTCAGAATCAGACTGCCACGATTGGGAAAAGGAAACACAGTTACCAACTGAGAAAATAATTAAGGGAAGAAAAGACAAATCTGAACTTTTTCGTTTAAACTATGACAGTCAAATCAGATCGTTGAAGATAGTAGTACTCGATAAATGCGAAAAAATCAAACAGTAAGCACGAAAAAAAAATTAAATATGCTGAAGAAAACAATTTGCACAACTAACACTAAGTATAGCCATTCAAATTAGCCGAAGTCAACTACCCTTGACTAAGATACTCGAACAAAAAAAACCCCAACAAGATTCAAAAGTGCGAAACTCAAGGAAACGATTTCAGATACTGTCAACGAATTTCCTCCACTACCTTAACAAAACAATTACTACTTCTCAACAAGATAAACATTCATTTCCTTAAAAATATTGAACCAAAAATGGCAGTACCTTCTCGGAATCTTGAACCCTAGATCCCTCCACAATCGAACCGATCTTCCGCTTCTTATTAATCGATGCGACATTATCGTCCCCCTCCACATTAGAATCGGAACCACAGGAATTAAGCGATGAGGAATTGACGGGAGATTTCTGGGAGTGCAATTTGAGTACGAGCTTGAGTTTCTTCTCGCGGCGCTTTCCGGGCAATTGGTCGTTGTTTTCGGAATCGGCGGGTTCATCGGGAGTGAGTCCGTCGGGATTTGGATTCCGGCGAGTAGATCGCCGGAGCGGAGTTGGAGAGGCGTAATTAGGGTTGGAAATTTCGGTGGAGGTGTTGATTCGATTGGGTTGAAGCTTATTGTGTTGTTCATCTTGGTGTTCCTGCTGTTCCTTGAGATTCCGCTTTTGAAGATCCAACAACGATGGCCGCCCTTTCTTCTTCTTCTTCTTCTCCTTCTCCACTACCTTACCCATGTTTGCTGCTTCCTCTGTTTCTCTCTCTCTCTCTCTCTCTCCCTCTCCGGAGAGATAAAAAAAAACAACATAAACTCTATTTATTTTATTTAATTTTATTTTTTACATCTTCTTACAACTATTTCTTTTTCTTTTTCTTTTTATGATTTAAAATATTTCTAATTTTCAATTTCATAAAATAAAAATGTTTTAATTTCATTGTTATGATTAGGTGGGTACATGTAACAGGGACACACGAGAGAAAGGTGTCTCTCTCTCTCTCTAACTTTTAGAGAGAGACTCTCTCTCGAAGGACTCTGCCCGGTGATTGTTCGTGGGCACGATTACGCATTCTTTTGTGGATAAGGGTTACGTTAATCGGTGTTTGGTTTGGTTGCTCCAAGGAGAGGGTAGACACACCTAAGTTTTTCGAAGATTTTAAAAGTCATCTTTTATTCTAGATCATAGTGAAAATTAATAAGAGTTTTGGTTATTAATTATTTGAGTTTGTTTTTTAAATTTAAATAATTATTAGTTGAAAATGTTGGATTAAATAAGTTATTAACTTATTTTGAGGTTAATCGGGGTTGATGAAGTGAAAGTAATTATGAAATTGTGTGTATAAGTGATTTATTAATGCAAATTATCAATGAAACTCATTCCAAACACCAATCATTATTGGTCCACTTTCCATACCCACTTAAACATAAACACCGTTGTTTGACACCAAGTAATTTGACCTAGCATCTCTAATTACCTTTCTCGCCTCTTTTCTTGTTGGAAATCGTGCATTCATCTTCCTCAATGTAACCTTACACCATTTTTTTCAACCCAAACCACTTGCTGGAATTGATCTTTGCACCTTTCTCGTGAGTAGTCGCGAGCAGTTTGCCCTTGCTTGTCGCCGTCGAGTTCACGAAGTGGTTGCGGCTTGCTGCTACTCAAGCTGAGCAAGTTGCCGCGAATAAGCCTTCATCGTGTCGTTGTTTCCATCGTCACGAACCGCCATGGATGTTCTTCAATGTGAGCTTCTTGTTGTTACTAAAACTCTATGTTGTATGTGGACACACCTTGAGTAAACTATGAGATCCATGAGAGTTTTATTGAAGAGATATTGAAAGTTTCATGTCTTGTTGTTGTTGTCTATCAAACTTTAAGAATGTTCTTGCTTTTGCAAAACCCATTGATAATCCATGTGTTTTTGTGAAAGTGTTGGAGATCGATAGTTGTGAGATGGGAAGCTACATAATTGATATGTAAAAACTACCATGTTTTACCTTGAAGTTGTAGGATCTCGACTGTTGAAACTATATGATTATTGTGATACTTTTAAAACTCTATTGTTGGACCATTAAGGGACTTTGTTGTCTAAGTGTTGTTTTCTTTATGTTAACCATGAATTCCACTTAGAGAACCTTGACTATCCATGTATGACTTTGACTTTTTGTGAACTTTGACCAAGTAATGAAACTTTTGACTAGTTGATTTAATGTAGGGAAAAGGAAAAGTCGAAAACCGACAAAACTGAACCGCACCAAACCAATCCAATGGATCATTTCGGTTTTTAGACTAATATTGGATCGATCGGTTTGATATTTTAGAAAATCGAAATATATTGGTTCAGTTTCGGTTCATGATGGAAGAACCAATAAAACATCAAACCGAACCGAATATATAAATAACAAGAAAATTATATATACGTTAGTATTTGAATTTTGTGGAAGAACCAATTTAAATGTGAAATATGAAGTAAAAATATAGTAAATATTGTGAAACTTATGAAATTATTGATTTTTGTTAGTAAAATGAAAACTTTTAGAATAAAATTAAAAATCAAATTGTGAATGATAATAAATCAAAACCAAACCAAAACCGAACAGAACCAAATAAAAATTGAACCAATGGTTTGTCCTTTATTGGACATTGGTTCGGACCCAATTATTGAAAAACCGAGGATATTGGTTCGGTTATCAGTTTGACACAAAACGAACACAAATTGAACCTAAATCACCCTTAATTTAAAGTAAGTGACTATTTGACCCAATAGTTATTTACTCTTGAATGAGTTGACCAACCTTGATCGCTCAACCGAGTTAATCGGGCCACGTGTCTAGAAAAATCGTTTTTCAAAGTTGGATCTCCATTACTGAATTCGATGTCCTAAATTCATTTTTGAGGGTCTAAGGTGCTACTTCTAACCCGTTAATCTGTTTAGGGTATGTTTTTTGCCGATTTTCTGTGATCGTTGGCTTGAAGCTTGAAAACTCTTTTAGTAGAACCCGGTTAAGGTAAGAGAAATATATCTTTTACTTGAGATCCTGTTGGTAATTATAAGCTTGCTTAGAAGTTAACAAAAAATGAATATTGAAGTTTGAGGGTTGTTTTTTTTTTTTTTTTTTGATAGAATTGAGTTATGATTTTATTATTTTATTTTGTGTAAGATTAGTTTTTAGACTGACAATGTTCAATCTAACTTATTCCAGCTGAAATCATATTACATATAAATGTAAGATTAATGAGCAATACATGATTGTATCAGTTGGTAGAAAGTATGTACTGACAACAAGAACAACCTATCAAACAAAGTGAACATAGTTCAATTGACATTATAAATGTTATATCATTCGCTCGATCCGTGGTTCAAGACCCCACCTCCAATGTTGTGACCTCAAAAAAATATTTTTATAATACTTTTAAAAGATACAATCAAGCTTTTGACTGCAATCATTACTTCATAGATGCTATACATATTTTGAAAACAGTTTCAACTTACCGAAACCAATTTATTAAAGAGTGACCGGTAGGTTTTCAAGTGTATGTCTGATGTCAAATAGAAAATTATTTAACCAAAATTTGTTCAATTAAGTAAGTAGGTAATAAAAAAAATTATTTATATAATAATAATTTTTATATAATTAATTAGATTTTTTTATTAAATTATTGCAAAAATTAACAAATTTAAATTTGTTTCTAAAAATTATTGGGTAAATTCAATTGTTTTTTAATTAATTCTTAAGATTTCATTTAAAAATTGTATAATAGGTATGTTTTTTAATTAAAAAAAAATTAATTGACATCATAAATCAGTTTCAAAGTCATTTTTAAAGAAATGGATCGTTTCAATTGACACTAGCTAGCATCCACTCGATCATTAGTTAAAGTTCCGGTAATAACCTTTGTATAGGGTTTGTTGCCTCCCTCCCTAACTTGTACTTAAAAAAAGAAATATATATATATATATAAATTAAAACCAGGCATTTAAAAATACAAAGTAGAAATTGTAACATAGTTGTCTATGGTACAAAATGAGATTTTATGTAAAAGAGTGAAAAAAAAAATATAAAAACAGATATTTTAACCTCATTTTTTTATTATTATTTTTTTCTCAACGACAGAAACCTCCTCCTCCCCCATTTTTCAACCTGCTCTTGCATCAGTGTTTATCTTGTTTCATTCCCATTTCCCTTATGCTTTTGAATGATTTTTTTCCCTGAATTGGATTAGGGTTGTTCCAATTTCACTAGATTTTTGTTTTCTTAGGGTTCTTTGATTTGTTCTTAGTCCATGTGTGTTTGATCTGTTCTAATTACTCATGCGCGCGTGATGTGATTGCGTTGGCTCATTGCACCGATCCAAGAGTTGAAGATTTTGAATTCAGCAATGGCATCGGCGCCGAATCCAGCGCTGAACGTGGATCTCTTCGATGCCTACTTTCGACGTGCCGATTTGGACCGGGATGGTCGAATTAGTGGCGCTGAAGCGGTTGCGTTCTTTCAAGGCTCTGGATTGCCCAAACAGGTTCTTGCTCAGGTAAATTTTTCACTCCGTTTTTTTTTATTGCCTTTCTTGTTTTTGGTGTTTGTGTTTTTATCTTGGATTGTGTCGTTTTGCACTTTGCGTGGTGGGTTTTGGTTGCTGTTTGTAGTGGACGAAAATCGATGTTGATTGGGTTTAGCTTTACTGATTTTGAATACGGTCAGTATGTTTTATTGTTGTTTGAAGGCGGAATTGTAATTTTGATACCGATTTGGTCTGATAGTTTGAGAATTGAGAACTTCTACTCTTGTGCTCGATATTCTGGATTCAGCTCTTGTTCTCTTTGTTACTGATTTGCTGATCTATTTGCAGATCTGGGCTCTTTCGGACCCGAGAAAGATTGGTTTCCTTGGTCGGGCTGAGTTTTATAATGCCCTTAGACTGGTCACTGTAGCACAGAGTAAGAGGGAGCTAACTCCTGAGATTGTGAAAGCAGCATTGTATAGCCCAGCTGCTGCTAAAATACCAGCTCCACAAATAAATTTCAATACCCAGCCTGCATCTCAGTTCAATTCTAGTCCAGCATTACCAACATCTCAGAGTGGCATTGGTACTCCAACTCCTTCCCATAGTTCTGGATTGGATTTGCAGGTTTCTCCAAATGTCTCTACGAATGTTCCTTCTAGAGAGAACCGATCAGTAATGCCTCCTTTGGCAACTTCAAATTCTTCTCCCCATCCAGAACATGGCTTTCCAGGAGTAGGTAACGTAGCAGGGCCACCTTCAATAAATGCTAGCATCTCGAATGATTGGGCAAGTGACCGTGCTGGTGGAATTCAGGGGACATCCTCACAATCTCCAGTTGGAGGAGCAAGTCCTGCTGGAACACAGGTCGGATTTGGCCAATCAAGTCTAGGGTTAACATCGTCTCTACCCCCAAGGCCTCAGACTGCTCCTGGAATAAAGGCAGCAACCCCATCATCGGTGGATAGTAAAGTGCAAGGTTTTTCTGGAAATGGGACTGCTTTTGGAGAAGATCTATTTGCTTCAAGCCCAGTTCCCCCAAAGCAAGATATGTCTGCTGGGAATAAAACTTCCACATCAGTCACTGTTCCTGCACCTTCTGCTACGCAAACGCAACCAATAGTTAGAGCAGGTTCCCTTGATTCTTTGCAAAGTTCATATATGAGACCACCAATTGGTAATCAGCCCCTACGAAATCAGCCACTTGGGAAGCCCAATCAGCAGAGCATATCACAACCTTCTTCCTCTGGATTATCAACAGGTTCTCAGAACTCTGTTTCTGGTCAGTCTCAGCGCCCTTGGCCTAGAATGACACAAACTGACGTGCAGAAGTACACTAAAGTTTTTGTTGAGGTGGATAAAGATAAGGATGGAAAAATCACAGGTGAAGAAGCTCGCAACTTGTTCTTGAGTTGGAGACTGCCAAGAGGTATAAATTTTTTTAAAAGGAGGGGTTTAAAATTTTCTTTTTTCAAAATTTTCTAGATGTAGTCTCCTTGTCTCCTTGTCGATTTTCAATTTATCTTTATTACCGATTGTTTTTTATCATCATTCTCGATTCTTATTTTTCTCGAAAGAATGATCATATTTTCTCAGAGAAGCACCATAGTACTGGGAAGCTCGTTGAAGATATCACTTATTTGGCAATTTTTTTGGTCCCATTGATTTCCCTCTTTTTGTAATTATAGCTTTTTTATCTTTTATCTCATCATAAAAACATTTGTAATGGTTCGGTAGGCCTTTGTAACTTGTTCGCACATCAATGAAAAATTTTGTTTCATTAAAAGTTTTTTTTTGACTGTACAATATTTTCTTATCTCATTGAAATATGAAAGGGTTCTGGTTGTGAATGACTTCGTGTGTTATTCATGAATTACCTTTGACTTTACTTGAACACAAACCCATAAACTGATTTTTAGCCCTATATTTTATTGTTAAATACATTGTTACTTCTCTTGAATGATACTTATTTCTTCTGTGGATGAGATGGAATATTAAAAAAAAAACAAAATATAGGGGGGGGGGGGTCAATATTCGATTTCTTTATGTATATATTGATATCTTTGAGGGTCTAGGTCAGGTTACGTGTATCTCAACTATTTTCACGGGACAACCGCTTGATCCTACACCATTCGATTGAAAAAGAAACTCTAAGTAAATTAATTTTTAGGTAGGTGTTCACCATGAATTGAACTCATAACCTCTTAGTTCTTTAAATACTCTCTTCACAAGTAATGAGTTCTTGCTTGGGAGACACACCCATTCGATAAATAAACTTGCTTAATGCCATGGTTGTTTGTGTTAGCAATTCAAATTTTAGCTGGATCAATATGATAGTATCTATCAATGATCCCCTCTCTTTAAGAGTCAGTATGAATATGCTTGCCATTGATTTAGGGAAAAGTGTACAATATATAGCCCTTAGAGGACTAACTAACTAACTAACCCCAAATAACTACCTAACAAGTAACTAACTAACATCCTCAAGTGGATCCTATCACAATATTTCTGATTTTAGGCTTTTAGTGAAGTTATCTTTTCTAAACTTGCTTTAGATGTTATTTTTTCGGTCAATAATGATATCCTCATGGGTGTATTATTGTTGTCATCTTTCAGAGGTCTTAAAGCAAGTGTGGGACTTATCCGATCAAGATAATGATAGCATGCTTTCTGCCAGGGAGTTTTGTATCGCACTCTATTTGTTGGAGCGGCATAGGGAAGGGCACATTCTACCTGCTATGCTTCCTAGCAACATCATGTTTGATTTTTCCAGCAACGGTCATCCTGTGACTCCAGCTGCATCCAACTTTAACAATGCAGCTTGGAGACCCGCTACTGGTAATCCCTTTTCATGAGTTGCTTTATTGCCTTTTGCAATTAGTTGGATCTCTAGGTGGGAAGAAATTTACTCCTATACTTTCTTTTTTCTTTTATAAAAAAGGTTTCCAACAGCACCAAGGGGTTCCTGGATCCGGTAATCTGAATGGAGCTCCTACAACCAGAATACGACCACATATACCTGCTACTGCATCACAGGTTGAGAATGAGCCACAGACCAGTCAACCTAAATCAAAGATTCCTGTGCTGGAGAAAAATCTTGTCGGTCAACTTAGTACAGAGGAGCAGAACTCCCTGAATTCAAAGTTTCAAGAAGCAGAAAATGCTGAAAAGAAGGCACCTTACTTCCTTCTAATGCCTTATTTTTGTTCTAGCCTCTGATATAGACATAGTAGTGATCTTGGTTAGATTTCACTTGAGCTATCATGGAATGAAAAATAAAATACCCCACTTGTACGCCTACATATTATTTTTAATTTCTTGAAAATAGGTGTTTGTAGATTGGAAAACTTACAGCTGGTTTATTTTCTCCCTTTTTAATATTTTTTTCATCTTTTCTCACATAGTCCGAAGTTTTTGATTTTTGAATTTGAAGTCCTCTCATGCTAATAGTCATCATGTGGATTAACATTTTTCATTGTTACAAACTGAGCCATAAAACCAGTTGCTTTAATTTTGAATAATTTACAGTATCCTACTGATTTTGTTATTTGTCTGTTACTCATGCTTTGGAACATCTTGTTTTGTTCAATGAAGGTTGAAGAATTGGAGAAAGAAATATTGGATTCTAGACAGAAAATTGAGTATTATCATACGAAAATGCAGGAACTTGTAAGTATTGATTCATTCTTGTTTATATTCTTCTTTTTTCTTCTTCAAGTCATGGGTGATTTGCAGTTTTTATACTTACATATGTA
>JBBMEG010000001.1:6715328-6733968 GCA_037832605.1 Cyclanthera cordifolia | reverse complement strand
TGAACTAACAAAATGAATTTAAAGCTTATTTTTAATTAGTTTTTGGGTGTTTAACCTTTTATTTTATTTGATAATCATGGAAAATATACGATAATATCACGTCTTGAAATATGAAATAAACATATAATTAAATATTTAAATTTCTATACCATATTACATGCCAAGATAAAGCATACATTGATTTTGTCGACATAACTCATAATATACTTAAACATACAAAATACAACTGAAAGTAATAACCAACCCAAAATAGAAATTAACATATCGAAAGGGTCACTCGTGGTTGTATCCATTGTTTGGTGATGTCAAGGATTTAGCCGTAAAAATTGGTATTTGACTCGTACCGAGAGTATGCGTGCCCTTTATGTAAGAAAAAAAAAACATATTAACCAAGGACTAGCTGTGCTAATTCTCAATAATTCAATTCATTTTTATTTATTCCATTAGTTTTGAAATTGTTTTTTTCTCAAAATAAGGTTATCCAACTTATTATGTATAAATAAATAAATAAATAAATATATATATATATATATATATATATATATATATACGCGCCATTTGAGGCTAATTAAGCATCTAATAACTATAATAACTATTGCATCGTTATTCTATTTGATCGATTAGTGATATAATTAAATCAAATCTAAACTTTAGAAACTCATCAAATTTTTATTAAAACCTTAAAAGGATTCGGTATGTTTTGTTTGAAACCTCGCTCTATGGATTAAACAAAATTTAAATATCAAAGACCAAAATACCTCCCTTAAAATTTCTCAACATCTAAACTTATAGTATTTTGAGTGTAAATGAATCATAATTATCTAAAACTAATTGGATCTATAGTATTAAAATTTGAGTCAAAACCAATATATCAACAAAATGTATACAAATACAAATTTGGTTAAAAACATTATAAATGAATTATTACGACTTAATAATAAATAGATTATAAGTTATAGTCCTCTCATTTTAAATATTATTTTTGATTTAATACAAAGTTTTAAACTTAAAAGTTTTCGTAAATATCAAATCACGACGTGCCCTTTTATTATAGAAATTTATAAAAAGAATTTATACATGAAAAAATATTTTAAGTTTTATTATTTTCACTAGTGTGAATTTCACATACTTATTTTTACACAGTTGTTTTCAAAATTTTACTTTGGAAATATCTATTTACTTGATGGAAGCTTATAAATTTTACTGATTATTTTTTAATAATTAACTATCTATTTAACTTGATTTGGATATGTTTTTATTACATTTGATTTCTTTTTGTAGCTGCCTATGAAAAATTTCCAATATATTATTTATCTATTTTTGACGATATATGTTATTTGATTTTATTTTGGATCGCATAAAAAGAAAAAAAAAAAGTTTTTTTTTTTGAAATCATAATATTAAGAGTTTTTTTTTTTGAAATCATAATATTAAGAGGATAGGCTCGAACTATCGGTTGAACAGATGTTAATATGTTTATAATAAGAGCTGAGCTACGTTAACTTTCCCAATAAAAGAAAAAAAATTAATTTTGAATTAAATTGAACAATTTTGAAACAAGTGAAATTAACTGTGTTTGGCTACGAACATGATGGACAGAGACGAAAAATAAAAAAATAAAAGAAGAAAATAAAAATAAATTAGTAATTAATTAATTTTATATCCATCGGCAGGGCATCAATCTGCTCTAAAAGTTGTGGTTATTTTATTTGATCTTTTTTTATTTTTTTTATTTTTCTCAGCGACAGAAACCACCCCTTTCCCCATCTCTCAACTTGCTCCCGCATCAGTGTCCCTCGCATTTCATTTCCATTATTTTCTCTCTTTTTTTGTATGATTTTCTTTGAATTGGTTTACGAGGATCCTGCCAATCACTTGGTTTTGTATTCTTAGGGTAATTCGATTTGTTCTTAATCCGTGTGTTTGATCTGTTCTAATTTCTCATACGCATGTTCCGTGATTACGTTGGCTCGTCGTTCCGATCCAAGAGTTGCAGATTTTGAATTCAGCAATGGCATCGGCGCAGAACCCAGCGCCGAACGTGGATCTCTTCGATGCGTACTTTCGACGAGCGGATTTGGACCGCGATGGTCGAATCAGTGGCGCTGAAGCGGTTGCCTTCTTTCAAGGCTCTGGATTGCCCAAACAGGTTCTTGCTCAGGTAAATCCATCACTCCTTGTTTTTCGTTCTGAGTTTGTGTTGTTTTGTACTTCGCGTTGTGGGTTTTTGGTTGCTGTTCGTAGTTGACAAAGATCGATGTTGCTTGGGTTTAGTTTTAGCTTAGATTTGAATCATGACTTTAGGTTTTTATCATCTTAGTAGGTGGAATTGCAATTTTTTACCTATTAGGTTTGTTAGTTTGAGAATTATTTAGAATTCCTACTCTTGTACCTTGTACTAGTTTTGGTGATCTATCTGCAGATTTGGGCGCTTTCAGACCCGAGACAGATTGGTTTTCTTGGTCGGGCGGAGTTTTATAATGCCCTTAGGCTGGTCACCGTAGCACAGAGTAAGAGGGAACTAACTCCTGATATTGTGAAAGCAGCATTGTATAGTCCAGCTGCAGCTAAAATACCAGCACCACAAATAAATGTCAATGCTCAACCTGCATCTCAGTTCAATTCTACTCCAGCATTACCTGCACCTCAGAATAGCATTGGTACTCCAACTCCCTCCCCAAGTTATGGGTTGGGATCGCAGGTTGCTCGAAATGTCACTATGAATGCTCCCGTGGTTCCTTCTAGAGAGAATCAATCAGTAAGGCCTCCGATGGCAACTTCAAATTCTTCTTTCCGTCCAGTGCAGGGATTTACAGGAGTAGGTACCGTATCGGGGTCGCTGCCTCCAACAAATTCTACCCTCTCTAATGATTGGGCTAGTGACCATACTGGTGGAGTTCAGGGGACACCTTCACAACTTCCTAATAGAGGAGTCAGTCCTGCTGGAACACAGGTCGGATTTGGGCAATCAAGTGTAGGATTAACCACGTCTCTATCACCAAGGCCTCAGACTACTCCTGGAATAAATCCGGCTACACCATTACCTGTGGATAGTAAAGTGCAAGGTTTTTCTGGAAATGGGACTGCTTCTGGATCATATTTTGGAGGAGATCTCTTTGCTTCTAGTCCAGTTCCCTCAAAACAAGATGCCTCCTCAGATAAATTGTCCACTGGCAGTAAAACTTCACCATTAGTCACGACTCCTATACCTTCTGCTACACAACCAATAGTTAGACCAGGTTCTCTTGATTCTATGCAAAATTCATTATTGAAACCACCACTTGCTAATCAGGCCCCACGGAACCAGACACTTGGGAAGCCCAATCAACAGAGCTCATTGCAACCTGCTTCTTCTGGATTATTAACGGGATCTCAGAATCTCGGTTCTCAGTCTCAGCGCCCTTGGCCAAAAATGACACAGACTGATGTGCAGAAGTATACTAAAGTTTTTGTTGAGGTGGACAAAGATCGAGATGGGAAAATTACCGGTGAGGAAGCACGCAACCTATTTTTGAGTTGGAGACTGCCAAGAGGTATAAATCCCTTTAATAGAAGGTTTTGAACTTTCATTTAAATTTTCAGGATCAAAGGCTCCTTTTCCATTTCCCTTATTCTTCCTTTAAGTCTGTTATACAACAACTTCTAAGCACATTGAAACACAAAGTGGAATTTAGGTTTTTCTAGTTGTGAATTATCGTGTGATATTCATGAATTATCTTTGAGTTGACTAATGGTGCTTGCCACTCAACTTCACTTTGCAGTTTGCACATACACTCATATAAACAAATACAACATTTGGTAACTGCCTATTGACCTTCTATGTATTGTTAAATACCCTGTTACTTTTCGTGGATAGTATTTATTTCTTCTTCTTTGGATAAGAAACTATTTGTTGATAAGATGGAATGTAAAACAAAAAATGGTAGGGCGGAGGATGCCTTTTCTTTTCATATTGGATTTCTGTATATTGAGAGACTCACTGCCACTTAATAGAGAAACTGCTTAGTGCCATGGTTTATGGCTGTTTTTGTTAGCAATTCAAATTTTTGCTGGATAAATCTTATAAACTTGCTTTAGTTACTTTGAAGTCAGTGCTACGCCAAACCTTTCAATTTCTAGAAGTTAGAAACGTTAGAACTGTTTCATTGATGTTCAGATTAGAATCTTTTCTGTTTCTCTTTTGATCGGTGTTTATTTGATAAATCCATGCTATTTTTTGCCGGTTGATAATGATATTCTCACTAGTATATTATTGTTGATATCTGTCAGAGGTTTTAAAGCAGGTGTGGGACTTATCCGATCAAGATAATGATAGCATGCTTTCTGTCAGGGAGTTCTGTATTGCACTGTATTTGTTGGAGCGGCATAGGGAAGGACATATTCTTCCTGCTATGCTCCCAAGCAACATTGTGTTTGATTTTTCCAGCAATGGTCATCCAGTGACTCCAGCTGCATCTAACTATAACAATGCAGCCTGGAGACCCTCAGCTGGTAATCTCTTTTGATGATTCACTGCAGCCTTTTGCAAATAGCTGGACTCTCTTGGTGGGAAGAAATTTACCTCAACACTAACATTTTTTTCTTTGATTAAAAAGGTTACCAACAGCACCAAGGGGTTCCTGGGCCTGGTAATCGTTATGGAGCTCCTACAGGTGGAGTACGACGGCCTATACCTGCTGCTGCCTCCTCAGTTGAGGATGATCCATTGAGCAATCAACTTAAATCAAAAGTTCCTGTGCTGGATAAAAATCTTGTTAGTCAACTTAGTACAGAGGAGCAGAACTCCCTCAACTCAAAGTTCCAAGAAGCAGCAAATGCTGAGAAAAAGGCATGTCGTTTACTTCCTTCTAATGGCCTATTTTTGTTCTCTGATTTATACCTAGTAGTGATCTTGGTTAGATTTCACTCTGAGTTATCATGAAATGAAAAATAAAACACCACACTTGTGAGCATAGATGCTCTTTTTAATTTCTGGAAAATAGGTTTGTAGATCAGAAAAACTGGCTGCTGCTGTGTTTCAGTTTTATTCCTAATTTTATTTATTTGTTATCTTCTAAAACATATTTTTCTTTTCCTGCGTAGCTGGGAGTTCTGTTATTTGATTTTGAAGTCCCCTCATGCTACTAATAGCATTCAAGAGGGTTATTAGTTTTACTTCATTACAGACTAAGCCATAATTCTAGTTGCTCTATTGTTAAATTCTTAATAGTTTCCTACTGATTTTTTGATTTGTCTATCACTCATTCTTTGAGACATCTTGTTTTGTTTAATGAAGGTTGAAGAATTGGGGAAAGAAATTTTGGATTCTAGACAGAAAATTGAGTTTTATCGTACTAAAATGCAAGAACTTGTAAGTACTAAAGCATTCTCTTCATTGTGTTTCTTTTTTTATTTAAGCCATGGGCGATTTAATGTTGTTTTACTTGTATACGGACTGTAATGGACTATAGACCAAAGAGTTCTGAAAAGATGATGCTTCTGTTGTAAACAGATGCATTCCCTTCCTCAATGCTTAACACACACTAGGGAAAACAGATTACCAATTAACATGCCTTTTGTACTGGTTGAAGAGAGGACTGTGGAATGTTACCTATGGACAAAAGTTTTAAACTCAAGATGAGAGATGAGGAGTTGAGAGTCAAACTGCAAGTGCAATGAATAATCTTGGGGAGTTTGTTTGTTGAAAGTTAAGGCTTAAGTTTTTATTTATTTGATTGCTGTGTTCAAAATTAAATTCAAATGTGATGTTTTCTACAAATCACAAATAAATTAGGATTTAAAAAGGAGAAGGCGGAGGTAAGTCTGCTTAAATTAACAGAAAAATCAAAAGAAAAATCTCACCTACCGTGTTGTATAGTATGACTGGATGATGAGTTGGATTATTATTGGAGGCTTGAGCTTCTCTAATGGCAGGGGTTGAAGTTGGGAAAAAATGGAAAAATGAAAAGAAAAATCTCACCTACTGTGTTGTATATTATGACTGGATGATGAGTTGGATTATTATTGGAGGCTTTATGCTGATAAAAGGGACTAGATGAAAGAGGAGATGAACAGTGAAGGTTGAATAGTCAATGCATGAAACATGTCAGGAACTTGGAAATTGTAATTTTCTCAAATGGAGTGAAAGTTGGGTTATTTGCAAAACACCTCGAGTACAATTTAAGTCCATTCACGATTCCATCAGACGCATGAATCGAAGATATTAACAAATATTAACTGCTTTCGGTCGGCTCAGTTAGAACAACGTGATTATACGCCAAACCGAAGGCGATCGAAGAATGTCGGTTTCCAAAGAATGCAACTCGCCTCCGACCGAATGAGTCACCACCAAACTGAACCGCCGCCAATTTCGGCTCAGTTTAAGCGGTTTGAGCAGGTTTTCGGATTTATCTTGTATCTCTACTTGAGTGAAAGGCTTATGATGTTCATAAGCACTCACTTTTGCTTTGTTTTTGCCAAAATAGGCGTTTGTACAGTAAATGTTCTTTGAGGATTGGTTTAGTTCATAATACCCGTTGACAACCAATGTAGTAGGATCAAACAAATTATCCTATAAGAATAGTAATATAGTATAGGTGTGCATAAGATGGCTCAGACACTCACGAACATTAATTCATAATAAATCAACATTTTCTGCAAGACTTTTTTTATTTAGAGATGATTTAGGTATTATACATTTCTACTGTTTACCATTAAATTTTTTTTCAAGTCGCGAGTCATAGTATCTTTTTCATACATCAACAATATGATTTGTGTTTTTTTAATAAAAAAAAACTGTCATATCATTATGCTGGTATTTCATATTGGTGATTGGAGATCGCCCTTTTGTTTTTTAATTCGGTGTTCAATGCTGAATATGTTGGACAGTTGTGTACTTGTTAGTTGTATATGACAGGTGGTTACAGTCATAACGCATCAATACCCTGTAACCTGTTATTTTTTCCTGATTTTCTTTTTCTTCTCTAAATAAGGTTTTGTACAAGAGCAGATGTGACAATCAGGTGAATGAATTATCTGAAAGAGCGTCTTCAGATAAACGCGAGGTATCTATTTGATGGAATAATGTGTAGTTCATCCTTGTTTAACTTAATTAATGACAATCAACTCAACAAAGGTTTTGATTATTTCAGGTTGAGTCCCTTACTAAGAAATATGAAGAGAAATATAAACAAACTGGTGATGTAGCCTCCAGATTGACTGTTGAAGAAGCTACGTTTCGTGATATACAGGTTTCCGTCATTGTTTGTAAACCATATTTTGGGAACCAGTTTAAATTATGCTATGCATTCAGAAGCTAAATATATTGGACGTTGTTGTTTATTTTGGATTAGGAGAGGAAGATGGAACTGCAGCAGGCAAGTGTGAAGATGGAACAAGGTGGTAGTGCAGATGGCATTCTCCAGGTGAATTTTAGGTTTCTGGCCGATGTAACCCTGCAGGAACTCATCTAAGGTCATTTCTATATTCAAAATTTCAGGTTCGTGCTGATCATATTATGGCAGATATTGGAGAATTAGCAAAAGCTCTCAATGAACGCTGCAAGAGTTATGGTTTGCATGCTAAACCAATAAGTCTGACTGAAATTCCTTTTGGTAAGTTTCTTGGTACTGCATTGTTTAGTCCTGCCAAATCTCATTTGTTGCTATTACTATAGTTTCTTTCTAGCAGTGTCAATTTTTGGTTTCAACATGTAATAAAATCAAGGTGTCTTTGTTATGAAAGATTTGAATGCAAAACAGATAGATCATTTTATCTTCTATTTTATGTAATAAAATTGATGACTTTGTTACGAAAGATTTGACTTCAAAACTGAAAGATCGTACTGCGTTTCATTTTTGGGAACTAGTCAGTCATATTATGAATGCAACTTTGATTACAAAATTTTGGGTACTATCCAGAGATAACAAAATTTTGGAAGAATGCAACTTTGATTACAAATATTTTGGACTGACGTGTACTTTTAATCTTATTTGATATCTTAACTTAAGAGAAACAAGAGTGAAGATATCAAATAAGATTAACTTTTATGGTCCGACTTGAATGTCTAATCTTATTTGATATCTTAACTAAGAGAAATAATTGAATCCATGGCGATAGACACACCAATATATTTATAGAAAAAAGAAAAACAAAAATCTAAGTAGTAAGTGTGTAATTTTTCTTATAAAATATTCAGTTCCAGGTATATTATAGACTAATTGAAATTTAGCGACGAAGAAGAAGATCATAGGCTGATAAAAAAGTAGTGGTACATCCTAAACTAATTGGAATTTAGCAACGAAGAAGAAGATTATAGGCTGATAAAAACGTAGTGCAGTCAATTAGATACTCAATTTTTCTGACCCTGACAATAGAAGTTAAAACATCAAGGGGCATGTTTACATGGAAGAAGAACATTTACTCACCTATCATTTCCTGAGCTTGGCTGCTTATTATAAACGCCGTACAGTAATATCTTCTTTTCCCAATATTACTTTCTTTTATGTAAGAAACCCTACTTATCACCCTTTTCATATTGGCATTCTCAAGTCCTACTGTTAGTTACTATTTCCATCTCACCATTCTTAATATTGGGTTCTTAAAAATGTTTCTATTGAATGATTGAATATCTTAGCTTGCATCTTCATTTTCTCAGGGCATAACTAGGCCCGATTTGCATAGCATCACATTCATTATGCCAAATCAAAAAGACGGTTGGAGAATTAGTGGAAAAAAATAGTTTTGTCTACCAGAAATGTTTATGAATTAGTTACCTGATTAAGGATTAATAATAATAAGTTAAAGCATGTAAACACCCTGTACTTATTAATCGTTCATTTTCAAAGGACATGAGTTTTTATGCTCCCCTCTTAATTATCAGAGTTAGTGAACAAAAGGGCCTTGAGTAAAGGGACTGAATCCAATCCATGGTGGTCAATTTTCTATGAGTTTTCTTGCCAACTGAATTTAGTAGGGCTTGACAATTGTCCATGAAATTAGTCAATGTGTGCAAGTGTTGTGGCTTGGACACTCACGGATACAAAAAAAGTGCTCCCCTCTTTTTGATTTTGTCAATAACAGTTCACAATTCAGAATTTGAAGTTAGGTTCAATGCTCTAAGGTCATAGTTGTATAAGTATCCCCTCTCCTTCCCTTCCCTATTTGATGATTTTTATTATCTTATAATTCCTTGCACATGGATCTTTTTTCAAGTATATTATGAAGGGATAATCTCTCTTTCTCTCTCTCTCTCTCTCTCTCTCTCTGTTCTGTATTGTTCTCCTTGAGAATCTTTTTTTTTCTTTGTTGTTGATCATTTTCCTCCCGGATATTTCAAATAAAGGTTGGCAACCTGGCATCGAAGTGGAAGCTGCTGACTGGGATGAAGATTGGGATAAATTTGAAGAGGAAGGTATACTAAAAGAATTCTTATTAGGCAGTTACTGATTTGATACCTTCCTTGCTTCACCTTATTTGTGGTGACTGCCGGTGGATGACCCAATCATAATGTTCTTTTCAGGTTTCACTGTTGTCAAGGAACTCACTCTTGATGTGCCAAACATCATAGCGCCTCCAAAGCAGAAATCTAAGCGAGTGCAAAAAGAAAAAGGTTCAGCCGTTGACAGCCGAAAGGTTACACCTGCACCAGCCGCTGATACTAAGGAAGAAGGATCTACACCAAATGTTGATTCCAAGGGAGAGAAACCTCTTAGTACGGATGAAACAGTTGTTGAAAATGGTTCGGCACATGATAATAAAAGTGAAGATGGGTCAGTCAGAAGTGCTCCTAACAGCCCCTTTGCAAGTAGTATTATTGGAAGTCCCAAGGAATATATGGATTCCCATTTTGGAAAGACTGCTGGCTTTGATGCTTCACCCCGTGATAAGGACGCTCTAAGGTATTGTCAACAGTCTTTTCGCTCGAAGTATAGTATTTATGAAGTTTTATTCTTCTGAAATATGCCAGACTCTTTACCCCTCACTTGTTGGACATGTGAGAAAGAGGGATCGAGAATGAATTGGAAAGAAAAATTGGGCCCTATGTGATGGATATCAAGTATAAAAAAAGAATGAGTTGAACTTTAAAATAGTTTACTAACCAACAACTTAACTTTATTATTGGTCTAGTAATGATTCAATATGTCGTAATTCCTCATCTTACTTGTTTTTTTGGGTCTCTCTTTCTGCAAGAGATTTAGTTTTTACTTTTCACTTCTGTAGCCCTTTTCTGTGTACCCATTTCTTTTTGGTTGACGGGTCATGGTCTTGATCTTTAATTGATTAACATCATTATCTATATGGTTTTAAGAATAATATTAATTCACAAAAGTGGATTGTGAAAAGGAGGGTATATGGTGTTCAGTGAGTGTGGAATTACGGGGAAACTTCTGGGTTTATTTTTCGAAATCCAAGAGAGGGGAGATATGTAAAAGAAAGCTATTCTTCTTCTTCTTGAAACTAGAGTTGCAGGAGTTCATAACTGCTATCGTTCCTTTGATTTTTCTCTTTGAGGCTTTTCTTTTTAGGCATTGAAATCTACAATATGTTATTGAAAAATTAATTTTACCTTATAACTATTTCTTCAGTGAACACGGAGGTGCGGGATCTGTGTTTTCTGGTGACAAGAGCTATGAGGAACCAGCTTGGGGAACGTTTGATACGAATGATGATGTTGACTCTGTTTGGGGCTTCAATGCCGGAGGTTCCACTAAGGTAAGCATAAAATTATACATTATACCTTTCACTTGACAACCCAATCAGTACAACTGCTCCTCACTTTATTCCAGTATCAATATTTCCCCCTTGTTGCCTTCATTTCCTTGTACTTCGGAACTAGAAAATATAGAGGCTCTATTTTGGTCAGAGTATCCGTGTTGAGCACGTGTGTATGGACATGTGCAGAACACAGGCCTGCTAAAAAATTGTCCTTTTTTCCTCTGAAAAAAATAAGAGAAGGTAAAAAAAGTAGTTTACAAACTGCTGTGTCAACCCATTAACAAATATGAAAAAGTAGCTCATTTAAGGCGGTGACTGCCCTAAACAAACAAATGGAAAGGTTGCAGCAATTGCAATCCTCGAATAAAGATTTTTAAAACTGCCATCTTTTTTTATTTTCTTAATTTTGTTACTGTTAAGTTTACACACTATCTACTTTTAAGTGTTATATAAAATAATTCACAATATACATTCATTACCTATGCATTTGGATTTTCAATTACGTGTTAGAAATATGCCATTTTTTGTTCGATGATTCTGGGATTTACTTAAGATCTGCTTGTTGCCAATGCTCGCAATCTTCCTTTTGTTTCAGCTTTTATCTCATCTGGTTGTGACTTGTGAGACCTACTGATACATAAATTAAATTTTGCCTTTCAATTTTTGTAGACTGACAATGATGCTAGCCAAGACAATTATTTTTTCGATTCTGGGGACTTGGGCTTGAATCCTATTAGAACAGATCCATTCCAGGCTAAGAGAAGCACATTTGCTTTCGATGAGTCTGTTCCTAGCACTCCACTCTTCAACTCAGGCAATTCACCCAACAATTACCATGAGGGATCTGAAGCAAGTTTTGACAGCTTCTCAAGATTTGATTCTTCCAGCGTGCATGATAGTGGTTTTTTCCCTCCACGGGATGCTTTTGCACGGTTTGACTCAATGCGCAGCAGTAGAGACTTCGACCAGGGTCCTGGATTCTCATCATTTGGTCAATTCGATACATCGCGCAGCAGTAGAGACTTAGATCAGGGTGGATCTTCACTGACACGATTTGATTCTATGCGCAGCAGCAAAGACTTTGATCCAGGATTCCCTTCATTGGCACGGTTTGATTCAATGCGCAGCAGCAAAGATTTTGATCAGGGTCACGGATTCCCATCATTTGACGATCCGGATCCTTTTGGATCAACGGGGCCATTCAGGGCATCCTTGGATAATCAAACTCCAAAGAAACGATCAGATAATTGGAATGCATTTTAGCCAGGTTTGCATTGCTCATTTTACATAATGATATTATTTTATCTAAAGCCTTTTTAGAACGGTTTAAGGTGGGATGATATGATATTACTTGAGATGTAGGTTTGCTTTCAGTGTGCCATCTTTACCTTCCAGATTGATGCTTGTGATGTATTTTTTCTGTTCACATTGTGTATTCATTTTTTTTTTTTTAAATATAAATTGTATGTTTTGTTAAAGAGAGTACTTTGCAGCATATTGGGGTGAGAATTTGGTTAAGTTTTACAGTACTATTACATGGTGAATTGTGTTCCCACTAAGCCTTTGGGCTGGATTTGCTTGTTTATCATCTTTTTTTTTATTCTTTAAAGTGATTTTGCTTAAATTTTGTTAAATAATGGAATTTATTTGTGGAAGAGGAGTTTTCCCCCCTCTTTTTTTTCTTCGGTTCTTCTTGGATGGATTATTATGTCCTTTACTAATTTCATGATATCTCTTATCAAAATAATGATGAGAATAATAATGAATAATAATTTATTATTGGACCAGGAAACTTTTATTTGGCTACTTTCGATTTTGTTCAATTTTAATCTTACATTTTTTGAAGGTTTATGTTGAATTTAAAGTGATTATTTTAAATGATTATATATTATGGATTATTTTGAATGATTAAAATTTATCTTTTAGTAACAACTCGTTAGAATTGAATAATTTGAAATGAATTGATTGTGAATGAGTAGTTAAGAAAAAAATGATTAGAAATGAATGATTCGTGATGAGTGTTCAAAAATGAATGACACTCGCTTAAATGTACTTGTTTGAAGATTAGTCAACAAAAATTGATTTATATTATCTACTAGAAATCATCCTTAATATATAATAAAAAATCAAAATCTTTTTTTTATAAAGAACTAAAGAAATTTGTAGCAAAAAATTGTTAGATTGACTACATTTCCTCTCCTCTAAATTCGATCACCCCCATATTTTGATCTTTTTTTGAGTCGTGAGAAATATAAATTTTAGTGATAATTAGTTTTGATAATAGTTTTTGTAGATAAAGTTACATTTAATAGTTTTTTTGAATGATGGTTTTGTAAAATAAATAATAAATTGTTTAAATGCTCTTAAAAATAAGTGATTATTTTTTAAGGTTAGAAATGAGGGGTCATAAAAATTTGATTAGAAATAAGTAGCTAGAAATAAAAAGTTATTTTAGTTGATAAAAAATGAGCTATTGTTTTAAATAATTAGAAATGAACATTTCTAATTATTTAAAACAATTTCAATAATTTATTTGGATATACAAATAACAAAACATCATTTTTATTGCTTCAATATTAAAATACAACAAACTGAATTTCGTCAGTGATATATAAAGAGATGACTTGGAAAACCACGTAGATAGATAATAATAATAATAAGTATATTATAATCATACTAATTTTCTAATTTAATAAAAAAAAACCACGTCAACAAGTGATCTAGTCATCAAGTTAACTACCTCATTGTTTTTGTTATAGTTCTTTATTTTTTTTATTATTATTTTTTAAAAATTTGTGCTGACCTTTTGAAATCAATTTTTTTAGCAACTTTGAAATAATTTTTTAAGCCTAAAAGATGAACTCTGACATGATGTATGATCGGTTACATATTCCAAATTCATCCCCTTTCAATATTATTGATTTAAATATATATTTATTTTTTGTAGTTATGGACCAAAAAGAATTAAAAAAAAAAAAAAAATTAAAATATCATTTTTGTCAATTCAAAGTTTGTTGTATTTTGTTAAATCAAAAATAAAATTAGTCCAAAATTCG
Source organism: Cyclanthera cordifolia (assembly GCA_037832605.1). Taxonomy (NCBI): domain Eukaryota; kingdom Viridiplantae; phylum Streptophyta; class Magnoliopsida; order Cucurbitales; family Cucurbitaceae; genus Cyclanthera; species Cyclanthera cordifolia. The sequence goes on along the minus strand of JBBMEG010000001.1, from coordinate 6,720,217 downwards.
GGACGGAAAATCCTCGGTTAGGCGGGAAATAGGGTCGGGGACGTTGCGTAACCGGGGCCAGGGTATGGCTTCCCTATCCTCTATTTCAAAATCAATCCTTGGGAATTGGGATGAGGAATGTGTTTGAAAGTGTGGACATCCATCTCAAAACCAATGAGCAATGAGAAGAGTAGCCCACTCTATCTTATATATATGTTGAAGAACCTCCACCTTACCAATGTGGGACATTTGCCACAAGGTGAATATTCCAACAATCTCCAACATGCCCCCTCAAGATGACACTATTTAGGGAAAGCCATCTTGGACTAGATCCGAATTTGTGGACCGAAATAATACCCGCTTTGACTCACTCGCTTGGGTCGGATCCAACTCTTTGATAGTAAAAATATATAATCTTCCTAGTATTTTTTTTATAAAAATTGATGGCCTATCTCGATATTAAATTCTAAAATTTGAAGTCCATGATCCTCCTAGTCCTAGTATAGATAGATTCGCCTTTCTGCCCATATTTCAATACATTTTTAGAGTTTAAAATTGGTTTGTTGAAGGGTTGCTTTTTCTTTTGCTTCCAAAGAGTAAGATTATTTTTTGAATTTTTGATAGTTGGGTGACAAAAAACGAACAACAACTAAAGTTGAGGGACCAAAATGGTATTTCAACCAATTAAAAGTGTTAAAGATCTTTGAATTCTCCGATTAATCTATTTTCAATAGTCTAATTTTTAATCTCTACATTTTTAAGTTCGTTTCATTTTGGTCCCCAAACTTTTAAAAATTCAATTTTAATCTCCAAACTTTCAAATTTATTCCAATATGAAAAAAAAAATGTTTAAAACAATATGAAAAAAAAATGTTTAAAATAGATTCATAGAATAAATTTGAAGTTAACATTTAATTTTAATAAAAGTAAAGAAAATATTTTTAAAATTTATAAAGAAATACAATAACTTTAAATGAAAAATTAGTACAAATATTTTTTGATAAATGATCAAATTTAATTTATTTTCAAAATTCACAGATTAAAATTAATCTTTTCAAGGTTTTAAAATAAAATGGCATTTTAATGTATATTTTTACTCAATTTTTTTGATAATTGATCTTGGCCGTCAAGAATGATCAGCTCTATCGCCAATTGGTTCCGATTATTTACTCTACATTTTATTTTTTACAATCAAATGCGAAAATGATTTTATTATTTATTTACATATTAATGGAAATTTTCTAAATGGTGTGTTTGTTTTTTTGGTTGAAATAAGTAAAAAATAAAGAGATTAATGGTAGTTGAATACTTATTTGGGAATTGACGTTAATAATAATCGAGTAATTAATTATTTATTTGGGAATTGATGTTAGTAGTAATTAGATAATTAATTACTTGTTTGGAAATTGATATTAATAGTGATTGGATAATTAATTACTTGTTTAAGAATTGCGGTTAATAGTGTTTGAGTGATATATTTGATGTCATATTTGATAGAAAGCTTGATTAGTGGTTAATAGTGATTGTTTACTACTAAATACAAACGAGTAGTTTTTGAAGAATAATAGTTAACTACTTTTCTTCCACCAAAAACAAACCTAACCAAAATGTATTCGAGGGTGTCGAACTAAGGTTGGTTTTACTTCGACCATTCATAATACTTCAATCCAATTGAGAATTTAGAATTTTTTTTCTATAATTACTTATGAATCCTCATTCAAATAAGAGTGACCATTCAATCCAAACAATGGTTTTATACTACAACCACCCTTTTAACTCCACACACTATACATGGTTTTATATTTTCCAAACCAATTCAAACCCCTCTTAATCACAACCTCTCTCCTTCAAACTCCTCTATCCAAACATACTATAAGAATATTTGGAACAAATTTTGAACTACAAGGTAAATATAAAACTTTTCCAAACTCATAGACATAGTCATAACCTTTTTATGGAGAGTTAAAGAGGCTTATATGAGCATGAAAATAAATAGGAGAATGCATTGAATTTGTGGATATGTTTGAGCTACCCAAAACAAATAGAGAAAATGAGAATGAAGATGATTATCAATGTTTAAGTGATCGAGAATCATTTTCTCCATAATCACTTGCTAACCAAAATATTTTTTTATTCTCATCCTAATTACTTTTCACTCTTCTAATAACTATTTTTCATTTACATCATACACATTATTTCAGATTCCTCATTATCATTTCCTTTACCTCCAAACACATAATCAATCTCTACATAATCATTCTCTTCACTTCAAACACAAATAATCATTTTTCTCGTAATCATTCTCTTTTGTTATTCTTTCTCAAATTCTCATTTCTCCTATAATCATTCTTATTCCAGAATGATTATTATAATTTGAATTGAGAAATTGATTAAGAAGAATCATTAGCTATGTAATGATTACCTATAAACCACCATGAAGTGACCTAGTGGTCAATAAGAGTCTTGGAGTACATAAGGTGATGGGTTCAATCATGACGGCCACCTACTTATGAATTAATTTGCTACGAATTTCTTTGACATCCAAATGTTGTAAACTTGGGCGGTATGTCCGATAATAAATAATTATGAAAAACTATTTGATATTTTGAAAAAATGAATAAAAATTAGGAGAATATTTGAGAAGGAAAGGCCAACTATAACATAAAATTATCTTATAGATAACATTGAGGAAGAAGAAAACATAAAGATAAAGTTTTTTAAGTTTATAATAATCAACCATTTATTTTAAGTCCAACCATCAACAACCTATAATTAAAAAGATCCAAATTACATTATAATACAAGACTCAATAAACTCCACAAATAAGTAATTTGTGGTAATAATACCAAAATAAAAAAACTGTACAGTATCTTCATCACAAACTTAACAACATTAACATGCTAAATCTTCTTGAAGCATGCAATATTAATACCCAACTAGACAAAGTTTTTCAATAAAGAGTAATAGCAATAGTTCAACATATGTATGTTCATGTCCCAAGAGTTTTAAATCTCTTATTGTTGAACTAAAAAATACTAGACAGTTTCAATTATAAGCTCGAATAAAGATCAAACCTCCATTGTTGAAGCTCCTTGAAGCAGAATGAAGATGCTCTTAACCTCCATTGATGAAGCCCCTTGAAGCAGAATGAAGATGTTCTTAACCTGCAACTGAAGAAGCTCATCATTTACAACTTTGAATCTCATTTCAACTTCCAATTTCTAAGCTAAAATGGAAGATTCCTTAGCAAAATACATCTGTTCCACAGCAGTTACAGTTCCAGCAACTCCAAGAACAACACCAGAAACCACAATGAAAACATCTAAACACCAATCTTTCCAACCCATTTCATCTTTGAAAACCAGCAGATGAAAAAATGCAGGCAGTACAAATCCCAATGAACAGCAGAGTCCACTCCCAACCAAAGACAAGAAATCTGCAAAATTAGGAACCCAAATTGCTACTAAAGTTGCTAATACAACCAGCATCCATCTCAGCCAAACACAGTATCTTCCTCTTTTGAATCTCCTCTCGACAATCTCAATAGCTGGATTCATCATCAATGGCATGGTGAAGAACAGATTTACACACAGACCAAGTTTAACAATGGCGCTCAACAATCCTGGCCCCATGTTTGAAGTAATTACATCGCTTGTTTCTTCTCCAAATGCGAAATATCCCAAAATTCCAAATCCTCCATAGAGAATGGCTATAAACGCTAATGAATATCCCAAAATCTTACCGAATTGGTCTCTGTCTTTCATCTCTGATTCTAGAGGAATAGCCATGGCGATTCCTTCAAAGGCGTAAGCAGCCACTCCCATGCCGTAGAAGAACACAGATAATCCTTCGAATGCTTCCACTGGCGGCCTGTTCTTTAAGAAAATTGAAACGTCTTCGACCATCACGACTCCCATGGCTCCTAGGTCAACCACATCTGCAAAAATGCTCATCGGAGCCAAATGCGTTAGGGTTTTGATCGAATTTAACCCCAATTGGAATGGTAGACAACCGATTATGTAGAGGATTTTAGGGGAAGCTCCGAGAAAATCAGAGCGCAAAGCTATGGGGGATGAGTTGAACAAATTACTCATCGTATTGCCGATGAATACTAAATACCCTACACAGAAGCCAATTTGGGCTAAAATGATCAGAATATCGACAATCGCTCGGCCGAATGAACCGCAGACTGAAAAACCTAAGTCGCCAAATGAATTAATCTCGGAGAAACCGTCGGCGACGAGCTTCCGACGAGCGTAGACGAGAAGCATCATGCAGTAGTAGGTGGCAATGGCGACGGAGAAGATCATCATGAGACTCATGGCCCATCCGGTGCGCTTGAAGGCGTAAGGAAGGCCGAGAACACCGGCGCCGACGATCGACATGAAGACGTTGGCAAACGTCTTCGCTTGAGAGGATCGAGAGAGTCCGCCGCCGAGGAGAGGCGTGTTTTCTCCCGGTGGAGGAGGTTTCGGGTGGTGGCCGGAGGAGTACATGGCGGCGTTTCTTTGAATCCCCATTAATTCCGGTGAAAGTGCTTGTCGGCTGTTTGGGATTGGTTAGACAAAGATGGAGGGAAAGTAAAGATTTAAGGGAATGCTTTTGGGAGTTGAGATGAAATTTTCATTTCATGAAATATTATTTTATTCCTCTATTATAAATTAAATATCTGACTTTATCAAAAATAAATAAATTAATTAATTAAATATCTGTCCTGACTTTTAATTCATTAAATTTAAAATTATTCTTGGTAATAATTTGATTTTTTTTTTTAATAAATTAAATTGACTTGATAAAATTAATACTAATAAGACAAGATGTACAATTAAATTAGTAAAAAGTAATAATAAAAAAACTATTACATTAATCACTTTAACTTTATTGAAGGTATAAAGACAAATTAAATAGTT
>JBBMEG010000001.1:6678440-6692291 GCA_037832605.1 Cyclanthera cordifolia | reverse complement strand
AAAAAAAAAAAAAACATTATTCCATGCGATAAACATAACTGCCATGTCATTTTTCTGTTAAATGTACTAATGACCAACGAACCTATTGGGAAATTTACGAACTTAAAAAAAAAAAAAACTAATATTAAACGCGTTTAATTTAATTTAAATTAAATTAACTCATGGAAATTCTATTTGTTCTAAAATTAATTTAATTTAAATAAGTTGATAATTCAACCTAGGAGTTAGTTAACTGAGTAATTTAAATTGTCGGGTTTTTTAATTCACCCATAATTGTTACAATTAAAAAAAAAAAAAAGAGAAAGAAATCAAACCAAGGATACCCTATTTCGGCTCAGGTATAACCTTATCCACGAAAAATACAACGTCCCAACACACAAACAGGTCCACTCTTCCGGTTTAAAAAACCTAACCTGAATTTTACGCTACCGTCAGTACTTGGCAGTTCCATTCCCGCCGAGAGCTTTTAGCTTCCTTCATCAGAGATTCATCAATGGCGTCCATTCTCTCAAAGAATCAGAACACGAAGAAGAAGAAGAACAACAACAGCATGAAGAAGAACAATGAGAATCACTCGCTTTCAGACCTCAAAACCCTAGGTCTCCAACTTCTCTCCTCTCGAGCTCACATCAACAACCTCCCTCTTCTTCTCACCTACGTTTCTCCCTCTTCTCCTCCTCACTATGCCCTCGAAGCCCTCCTCTCTCTCCAGTCCTTCTTCATCACCGTCCTCCCCTCCCTCCCTTCCTCCTCCAAGCCCGCCGCCGCCGTCGACACCCAGGACGATGCCGAGTTGATCTACCGGACTTGGCTCCGTTCCAAGTTCGACGAGCTCGTCAAGTCACTCATTGATGTTGCGATTTCTTCCGAATGCGATGATACTCTCAAGGTGGCCTTTGGCGGTGCTGAATTCGGTATCTGGATCGTTTTGTTTTTTATGGATTTGGTTTAATTGTGCGTTTTTCTTTGTTCTGTTGTATTGCGTGGTTTAGGAGATTGTGTTGGATGCGATTATGGAGTTTGTTAAAGTTGGTAACAAGGGGAAATTTCACTCTGCTGTGTATCACAGGTTTCTGCAGAGTATCGTAAGTTACTTTTCTATTGTTAATTACTAGTACACTGACCAGATTATTGATGTGCGTCAATGATTGTACTAGATTATGCTTTTAGCTTCTGGAATTTACTTGGCTTTTATGTATTTTTCTTACTTGTAGGTTGGTTCGTCAACGCCGGTCAATACTCTGATAACATTGCTTGTAAAGAAATACTTCATTCACGTCGATGTCCGGTATAGTTTTTCTTAGCTAATTTTCTCCTTAACATCCCTTGTATTAAATGTGATTGTAAAAGTTATTTTAGTTCAATGTGCGAAATATTTCCTCTAGGTTCCCTTAGCACTGACATGATTATTGTTATTATATTTTTAAAAAGCACTGACATGATTGTGATTGTATTTTAGTGTTTATACCATTGAAATCTGCTTCATTTTCTCTAATTATTGATTTCCATGCCATAAAAAATGTGTGCCACAATTTTTACCCTATCTTAACATTTTTGTTGAATGCTTCGTGTCAATGAATCATGGTTAAGAGAGGCATACTTTAGTTTGGAGTGCCTAAGAGATGTATTTTAACTTGCTAATATCTTGTGCAGTTATTTTACGTATATTAGCATTGAAAAACTTGCCAAGACTATTGGGGCTGAGTTCATGACTGGTATTTTTTTCCCCCCCAAATTCTTGACACTTTGTTTTTCTTTTTTTTTCAATGCTTCGTTCACAATTACCTTTTCCTTGCAGGCGATAGCATTGCAAAGGTTAACAGCAATGATGGTAGTCCTTCAAGAGAAGGGTAAATGTTACTTGTTGAGATGATCTCAAATTGTTTCCTAAAACACTGCTTCTTTTAAACTTTTTTGTATGTTATTATACTTGCCCATTTATATTCTCGGGCTTCTCTATCTGTTGAAAAGAAAGTGTATTAGTATTATACTTAACCCTACATATGCTGTGGGAGAGACGAGAGAATGACTCTACTTTGTGATAGGCCTCCGGTTCGGTTTGTCTATCAAAGACGGAACAAGGGAAATTAGATGGGTTTTTCATTAAGGGTAGTTTGGGAATTTGAATGTTTGTAAGGGTAGTTCTGTATTCTTACTTTGTACTTTAAATACTTTGAAATTGTAATCGTCGGATTATGAAATGAATAAGGAAAAACAGAGGAATTTGGTCGGAATTGGTTGGATTGGTTCTTGAAGAATTGTTCCGAATTCTTGGGTACTATCACTTTGTCTTAGGAATGGCAGAAAAACCCCAGACATTGGGATTCTTAGTTCAGAAATGTGAGATAGAAGATTTGAACACTTAGACATTTGCCCATCAGTTTGTTAATTTACATAGAAGTGTAATTTCTGTAAAAAATAATTCAGGTCACATGATAGTTAGATCACAATTCGCTGGGTCTATATTTGCAAGCACCTTGAACTGCACTTTTGTGCTTTGCATAACATTGAATAATATTTCAAAGGAACTTGAATTGTAAAGTTTTTTCTAAATTTATTTCATCGCTGGTGATCTGTATTTATTGAATCTGTTTCTTATCTTTTGTAATTTTCATTGAAAGTTGCGTGTTTTTGATAAAGATAAAAGATTGTATTGAACATGTGAAACTTACCTTTTCCCCATGCAGAGTGGAGTTCATTCACATTGTGCACTCTATCCTGTCCTCCATTCCCCCTTTGGAAAACTCAAATCAATCTGATTACACTATGTGGATTGAATCAGGTACTTTCTGTGGATTCCATTTTTGAGCTTATAATGTTTGGTTATTTTAATACTGTCCTGCATTTTAAATCAGCAGGTAAAAACTGATTTATTTATTTCTTATATTTTTAATAAAAAGTCAAACTTTCATCGCTGGCCAGTGTTTTAAAAAGCCCAATGAATTGCAAAAAAGCCCAACGCAGAGTGTGTGGGCTTCACTTCGGTAAGGCAAAGTGAGCAACATAAAGTGTGTGCCTCACGCGCCTTTTTGCGAGGCGCTTGAGTGCAAAAAGCCGGCGCTTAATGCACTTTATTTATTATTATTATTATTATTATTTTACAATTATAATCAAAATGATGTCTTTTTGAAGAAAAAAAAACGAAAAATCGAAAACTTCCCTCGCAACCTTCTTATCGTAAAAGCTTCGAAACCCAAAATTAGCTCTTCTTGTTTCGACTCTTCCTGGTCCCTTCGAAACAAAAAAACACTTGGGCTGTTTGTTGCTCCATTTCAGACGAAATCGTCGGCGCTGCTTAGAGTCCTTGACGGTGCTCCTTTTCTCTAATCACTCACCACATTCATTTATGTATGTATTTGTTAATTTTTTTTCTAATGCATTTACCGTGAGATTTTTATTTTTCTAAAAGAGATGAGTTTGAGCTGTGTATGTATATTGATGAATATTAAAATATTGTATATTAAAAGTGGTTGATATATATATATATATTGTATGGTTAATATATATGTTTTGTAGTGAGGCGATGCTCCAATTTTCGGTTATAAAAAGGTTGAAATTTCATTGAATAATGAAAGGAAACAGTACACTAAAAAATAATTGAATACCCCACAAAAGAGTGTGGCAACCGACTAGAATAATTTCTAATCAAAGTCACAATCATACTAAAAAGTAATTCCAAAATGGCTTTGCCACCTAGGCTCAGTAGAAAAAATATAGAATCTAATAAGATACCAAACATCATACGAAGGCCTTTTACTCCCTCAAAAGATGCTATTATTTCTCTCTCCCTAAAGGCCCCACAACAAAGCACACGCCTCCTTTTGACACAATTTTTTTTTCATCAAAGGGGATGCTCAACTTGTGCACTGTAGGATCGAGATCTTTGTTGCTAGGGCTTACATCAGAGACGACTTTCAAACTCATATGATAACTCAACTTGTGACTATTCTATAATTTGTAAGGTTGGAAGTCCTACGATCATCTCTTTCTCCTAGTCAATAGGAGCCAAAGAAATCGTGACTAACTTTTTTTAGACAGACTCTGAAAAAACACTGTGAACACGTTGCTTTTTGACCCACTCTTTCTGGTATAGAACTTTGGGTAGGAGAATGCATATTCCTCATTTTCTCTTTTAAACAGACTTCCATTCAATTTTTCAATAAATCCTAATCTTTCATCTGAAATCCAGTGTAATAGAGGTAAACGACTATTTAAATAAAATAGGCTTTGCATGAATACAATCAAAAGGGATCCTAGGAGCCTTCAAACCGGCGGATAAATCATCAAATACATGCAGACAATCAACATTAGAATCCACATTCAGAGCCAACCTTTCTTCTCCCAAACGTTTTCATAATTATGGACTTTCAATCTTATCGCCAAGCAAGGCTCAAGACTCTTTGAATTATAACCTAGATTAATGATAACAATGTTTCCTTGGTTCTAACATAAAACTCCATAAGAGTCCCATATTAAACTACATCATCCTTGGGCAATGGAGTTTCAATCACTCGTTCATCCAACATTACCTGATTAGTAACGCTTTCACTTTAATATGGGCTTTCGAGCAGTTATTCAAATCAGTGTAGCCCCAAAAGTTGCGCCTCTGGCTCAAAAAAGCCCCAGGTTGGTGCCTTCAGATAAAAAACCCCGCAAAAGGCGCACCTTTCTTGAAGGCCTTAGGCACCCAAGTCGTGCGCCTTGTGGGCTTTTTTATTTTTCTAAAATCTAAGTAAATATGTAATGGTTTACTTATTTTCTTTATTTGGTTTTTGAATTACAAATTCAATCAACAATTACTTTAGAGTTTTATTTTTAAAAAAATGATAAAACCTTATTCAAACCTAATCCTCAGTTCACTTATCTGTTCTACTTCTCTCTAATGGCAATGAAGGAGTCAATAGGGATGAATATGTATTTAGCAACTATAAGTTTGATCTTTAGGACTTTAGGTTTTTATATGAGATTAACATTTTAATATTTCGTGTTTTTAAGGGGTGACTACATTAAAAAAAAAATCTATATTGAAAGATATTAATATATATGTTTTGTGTATATATACACACATTATTTACATTTTTTGTTTTAACTATTGATGGTGCGCCTTGAAAAAATAAGCTCGCACCTTTTGTGCGCCTTGCGCCTCAAGCTCCAAACTTTCATTGTGCCTTTGTACGCCTTGTGATTTTGAAAACACTGATTCAAATTAAGCGTTAAATTTACACCAATGAGTTAAAGAGTCATGGTATGGAGTATTGCAATTCCAATTATCAGTCATGGCATGGATCGTTGCAATTCCAATTATCTTCAGTGTTTACCGCTTGCACTCCTAATCATCTTATGGACGGTGGTTTTTGCTTAAATCATTGTTTTTCCATTTGAAGGTGATGACAAAGTGCTATCTGACGGTCAAGAAGCTAAGCAGATTAAGATGCGGAAAAATGATAAAGAGGTCCATACAGTTAGCCATTTTCTTATCTGTTTTTTTCTCTATCTGTTCAGTTGGATTGGCTACATCGAATTCCATGGTTTTGTCTACATTGAAGAACATTATTAACATCATCTTTCAGGTCTTATCATCATCAAAGATTGTTAGAAGAATGAAACTTAAATTTACAAAAGCATGGATGTCATTTCTCAGGTTACCGCTTCCAATTGATGTGTACAAGGAGGTAACCATTTTTCTTTTTATTCTTCCCTCTGTATAAAGGCTTTGATATTTCTGAAATTAGTCTACATACTATGATTGGCACTTGTAATAGTTGACTTGACAACTCAAAACATTGTTTTTGGCAATAATTTTTACTTTATTTTGTGCGGAGTGAGATGTGGTTGATTGTAAACAACGTGGTTATGCTTCTTAACTTAATTAATGATCTAGAGGCAAAAGCTATATCATGAAATAGTGTTAAAAAATTGTTATCAACCTCTTAAAACATTTTATATTTTTAATAAATAACATGTTTGGATAGTAACAATTTTTCTTTTTTCTTTTGATACTCAGGTTCTTGTAATTCTTGATCAGGAAGTCATTCCTTATCTTTCCAATCCAATAATTTTATGGTAAATGATAATATGGTTTCTAAGTTCTCTCTTATGAGTTAGAAATCACGCTTTCATTTGAATCATTTCTCATTAACCCTTATGATACCAATAAACTGCAGTGACTTCTTAACAAAATCCTATAATATTGGTGGCGTTGTCAGTGTTATGGCTCTCAGCAGCCTCTTCCTTCTTATGACTAAATATGGTTTAGAGTATCCAAACTTCTATGAAAAGCTTTATGCACTATTGGATCCTTCAATATTCATGGCAAAACATCGGGCTAAGTTTTTTCAGGTAAAGTTAAATAATTTGTCAATTTTTGTGCATTATTATTATTTTTTTAAATGATCGTTTATAGGAATATGGATAGTGATTTAACTATTCCCTTGGTGTTTTAAATGCTCTTCAGTCTCTCGAATAGAATCATCTTCTAATTTTAAGCCTATTTGTTGGTTGCCCCTCAAGCTCCTTTTTATTTATTAGTAAGGTATAGGTTGGGGGTCACCTATTTTGAGTTAATTCTAATAGATAATACAATGTTAAGTTTGTTTTCTATATAAAAAATGATAATACAATGTAAAGGGTTCTTTGAATTTTTTTTTTTTGACCTTCTCAATGGGTAATAAGAATTTTAGAATCTTGGAGGGATTTAGAGGATTAGAAGGGTTTGAGATATTATTAAATTTAATACCTCACCATCTCGCGTTATTCTCTCTTTCTTGCTTGTTTCAATAGTTTATGTGTAACTCTTTCAATTATCAATAGAATGATTTTGTTTCCTATAAAAAAATGTGTCGATGTCTAAATTTTGTAATTAACTAATAGGTCTTACTCTTTTGTATTGGAGTACAATTCGACTTAACTAGAGTTTGAACTCCTTTTGTGGGTTTGTTTTCGATATGTTCTTGTGTTTTTTTTTTAATTTGTAGTATGAACTTGGTTTCTCATAAAAGAAAAGGGCAGGAGATTAAGAAGATGATTAATTAAGGAAGCTACTCTATTTTATTCATTATGTATTATATTACTTTGTATATAGAATGGGATATGGGTTGTAGGAGTACGTATGTAATGGGCAATGAAAACTAAGTTGTAATATGATTAATAGTTTTTCCCTTTTACTAGATTGGAACCCCTTTGTTTAGTCGGGTTCCTTTTGTGGGCTTGAGTTTGTTGGATGTTCTTATACTTTTCATTTTTTTAACAATGAACGCTTTCCTACAAAAAAAATGATTTTCTCAATGTATGGTTTATTTCAAGGTGATTTCTCACATGTTTCATTCTGTTCTTGGCAGTTTCTTGATTCTTGCTTGAAGTCATCGCTTCTTCCAGCATACCTGGCTGCTGCTTTTGCTAAGAAATTGAGCAGGCTCTCACTTGTTGTTCCTCCATCAGGAGCACTTGTCATTATAGCTCTTATACACAATCTTCTTCGAAGGCATCCCTCAATCAACTGTTTGGTTCATCGGGTAATTACTTTTTTCTTCTTCTTTTGCTTAGGCACATTAGGCAGCTTTTCAAATTTTGTAGCATTGTTTAGTCAATGGTTTACTTTTTATACATATAGCTTTTGCGTTGAAGGCCATTTCATATAAGTAGCCTTTTCATATATATTATGTTCATCGTGTACTTTACTTGCCTACACTGGAAATTCTTGGAACAGTAGTTTGGCCTAGCTCATCCTTTTGGTGGGATCTGTAAAATCTTAAAAATGGAAATCCAAGTTATCCCTGGTGGTAATCTATACAACATCAACATTTTTGATCCGCATATTCATCTAGGAGGACATTTTGTATATCCAACTTCCTTAATCCATTCCAGCATTTTTGCAACGCAATGGTACTGTTGGGAGGGCACAACCGTACACCCATCAGATTTGGCAATTTATTTACCATCGGCATCCTAATTCAGCACACTTCATAGTTGTCATCTCATGTTTCACAGAAGTATTGCATTAAAAAAAAAATTGGATAAGAAACAATTTCATTGATTATGAAATTCAAATAAACATAAAGATAGATTACAAAAGAGCTTTCCAGTTAAAAATTGCATTAAAATTGTTCACCAGTTCATCAGTTTGTATTTTACAAAAAGAATAATATTAATAATAATAAAGTTTCCAAAATAAAATAATTAAAGTTCACCAGTTCATATGTTAACTTTCAAACAGAATTATAATCAAGTATTAAATAACATTTTAAAAATCTTACTCCTAAACAATTAACCAACCTTCCTACTTGTCTAAGAAACCTTGGTTTCCTCTCTGAAGCAGACCTTTGTTTTCTACCGATGGAAAAGGCACTCTAAATCATTTTGATTCTCACAAAAAATGTGACTTGCTAGTGATCTATTCGAATAATACTTATCGACATATTTAAATGCCTTGACCTGAAAACATTATCGTTAGGTGGATTTGAATTCGATGTGAGAACAGTTCTTGAATATTTGCTATAGTTGAAATGAAAACATCTTTCATCCTATTGTTTTAGATGGAGTCTACAACTTGCATGACTTTTCTAGTTTTCTTTTAGATTTAATGCAATGTATTATGTGGACAGGAAAATGTCAACGGGAGTAAGAACGATGATTCAACAGATGGAGAAGTTGCTGAAGGTACAGAGGCTTCCGAAATTGATGCTGATAAACCCAATGTGAAGCCTGGCATCGACCATTTTAACTTCGAGGAAACTGATCCTGTCAAATCTAGTGCCTTGAGTAAGTGGTCTTTTAAGGAATTATGATATAAATTCACTTATGAGGAAAACTTCCCTAGGAATGTGCAGGAAGCCCTACATTTAGCAATGTGCCACATAAATTTATTTTACAACAACTATTTATAAATTTATTTTACATCAACTATTTCTATGAAATTGTGTTAGGATTAATGAATTGAAGTTTTCCTTTCTCTAATCTTTTTATTTATGAATAGGAGCGGCTGCTCCAATTTTGGTGTTTTTTCTTTTCCTTTTGAGTTTATAGATTGGTGGTATTTCTCTATTTTTTGGGGATTATATTCTTATCATCTTTTGTTTGAAATTTCATTCCACGCCTTTCCAAATGGATCGTCTCTCAGCTGGATGAGAGGGGCAAGGACATGTAGATTAATTAATATTCCTGTAGAGACGAACCCTTAATCACTGTCGCTTGTCAAAACTCAAAAGTTGATTTCTTTATTTACTTTCAATTGTTTACACAAGTTCTTTCAATTTAAATTCTAGTCTTGTCAGATTCAATGACTGACAGTACTGTCAGCTACGTGGCATGTGATTGTTTGTTCCACAAGAGACCATGTGTGCTCACTGTTTGGATCATGCTGTTACGAGTTAATCCGTGTCGTGAGATGCTATTGGTGTACGTTCTCTTTTATAGTTTGTTTAATATTGTACTTACTAACGAGAATTATTGGAACAGGAAGTTCACTTTGGGAAATTGACAGTCTTCGACACCATTATTGTCCTCCTGTTTCTAGGTATGCAGTTTTAACATTGATCCAAAATCTTTGATTAGTTTTGGATTATATACTGAAAACTAGTTTTAATGTTCGTATAGGTTAGTTTTGTCGCTTGAAAATGATTTGACTGTGAGATCAAAGACAACTGAAATTGATGTTAAAGATTTTGTTGCTGGTTCATACGCCACAATACTCGGGCAAGAGGTAAGGGGCTTTTACTTTCTGATAATTAATTCTTTAGCTTTAATTAAGCAGACTTTGTTGGCTTTTACTTTCTGATAATTAGTTCTTTAGCTTTAATTAAGCAGACTTTATTTAAACACCCTTTCTTTTATCCTATCACCATGTATTTGATTAACACAGTTACGTTAATGATCTCATAGTGTAAACAGCCTCCTTTATTCTGTCTTTATAGCTTCTCTCCTCTTATAGCTAATTGGAGTTCTCGCACTCTCTCCATAGGAGACCGGAGTACTTTTGTATCTCTCTCCCTTTGATTATTTTACCCCTTTTCTTAATTTTATAGGGGATTTTTCATGTATTGCAAAAAAAAAAAACCTAAAAAATTTCATGTACAGCAAAATTTTGAAAATAGTTTCTATATTAGCAAAAATGGATCGTTTATGTAAAATGACCAAAATGCCCTTGCCTCACCCAATTCAGCTGATAGTTTTTGATCAATAGTTTAGCTGATAGACTTCAATTAGTAGTTTAATTTTAGCTGATAGTCTTCAATCAGTAGTTCAGTTGATAGTCTTTTATTAGTAGTTTAACTTTAGCTGATCGTCTTAAATCAGTAGTTCAGCTGATAGCCTTCATTCAATAGTTCATCTGATATTCTATTAGTTTCACTGATAAATTCAATCAATTTGCTGAAAGAGGGGTAAAATTGAAATTTTTGAAGAACGAATGAAAATCTGCTATGTATAAATTATTATTTTTTAAAATGCTATAATTATAAAAGATGAATGGGGAGTAATTACCCAATTTTATATTATCACTGAAATTGTTTATTATCCCAAATTTTTTAAACTCATTGAATATTTAGTCATACAAAGGGTTTGTAGAGTGTGTTCTTTCAAATTTGGAGGATCTCTCATTTGTTCAGGATGGATTTCCCCGCTATTTATGGCCTGTTGTTGTCGTCTTTTGAATCTGCTGCATCTCCTCTGTAAAAATGGAATTTTCTTTGTTCTGAATAGTTTCTTTGGTTGCAGTTGAAAAAAAGAATGAAGCGAGTCCCTTTGGCATTCTACCAAGCAATTCCCACCACCTTGTTCTCGGACTCTGATTTCGCTGGCTGGAGTTTCGATCACGAAGATAGTGAGAAGAACACTGATGGTAGCGATCACCTTTCAGCTAAACGACAGCGTGTAGAAAGCTCATAATCCAGGTTTCCTCACCTCCTTGAAATTCGTCAACTTAATCGAGGGGAACATTGCAACCCCATTTTCTTTCTTCTAATGATATTATTCCAGGAAGCATCGAAATATGGTAGAAAAACGACGATTCTTTTTCTCGGATTACTAATCTTGGGCATGGAAAATTGGCTTCTTGAAGCCTCAGAAGGGCAGGTGAATTTGCACGAAAGTAAGTCAATTTATACAAGGTTGCGTAAGTTTACTCTTTCTTATTCCCAACCAATTTTGCTGTAATTTATTTTGAACTCATTGGCGACTTTAGTATATAACTTGAAAACATTTTCAAACGATATGGAGTTTTTGTGATTCTGGTGTGGCAGGCAGGTATTTTTGTAGTTTTCAATACTATTTTACAGGCTAACTTAACTATATTTTTAAATTTGAAGCTGTATTATTGTAAACAAATATGAATTCAACTTCAGCTGTGTTATTAGGTTTTTTTTTTTTTTTTTTTTTAAGTACAAAGTTGGGGGAGGGTAGAACAAACCTTACAAGTAGGACACTATCGGAACTCGAATACTGATCGAGTGGATGCTAATGCATCACTAGTGCCAACTAGTGCCAGCTGAGCTATGCTCGCTTTGACGTGTTATTAATTTTGTTACATAACAAGCTAGTATAGTCATATTCACAGATATAAAAAAAATAATTTCTCAAAAAAAAAAAAAAATCTTTTGGTTTGATGTTAAGTGAATTTAGTCGCCAGTAAAGGAAGAGGAGAGATGCAATAAAAGGGGAAAAAGAAATGCGGGAAAAGGGCAGAAGAGAGAGAGAAAAAAAAATTTAGTTTTGAATTTTCAAAAGTTAAATTTTAATTCATGAATTTTGTATAGGAACTTTTAATTGTGTAATTTTAGTCTATGTATTTTATAATATATATATATATATATATATATATATATTTAAATGATTCCTGTATAAAATTTAAATTGTTTAAGTAATGTTAATTTAATGTGGATATATATTTTAAATTTTATAGTAATGATAGTTTTTTTAAAATAAAATAAATTATAAATATCAATTTGAATGTTTAGGAAGTTCATGAATTGAAAGTGAACAATTTTTAAAGTAAGTTTAGGAACAGCGGTTGAACTTTCAATAATTTAGACATTAAATAGAAATAAATTTCAAAATTTAGAAATTAAAATGAAAAGTTAAAAATTAAAATGAAACAAGCGATCAAAATTGTAGGTTACTCTAATTTATTTAAGTGTAATAACCATTTTATGGGAGCGGCACTGAAACTTTTAATCATGAGTATCAATATTATCACCATGAGTATCAATATTATCAATATTGATATCCTTAGTTATTTCAATTGAAACCAGTAGTTTTAAATGTCTTTACTTACATTTTTTTTAAGTTAATATCTAAACTTTAATTAATGAATTAATTAGATTTTCCTTACTTACCATCCTCTCAAATACACAATTTATTTCAAAAGGGATGGACAAACTTTGAGAAATTCGATGCACTTAAATTGATTGATCTATGAAAGTTTCATGTTTGTAACTAATGTATTTTGGAACAAAAATGTTATGGACGTGTACCTTTATATTCTCATAAAGGTTTAGTTTAAGTTAATATAACTATTAATTAGAGAAATATATTGATTTTTTTCCTTATAGATTTATTAAAAACATCATGCTAGCTTGGCAAAATATTATTAAAAAAATTATTCCATCAGTTTTAATGAAAATTTGGGAGTAATAAACAAATAAATTGTTTTTTAGAACCAAATGATCAAAATTTCAAGTAGTTAATGAATCCAAATATCACAAAAAGTGTATTTAAAATAGAGTAAAATTCGCCTAAGAGAATTCAACTTTTTACCTACCGGAAAACATTGAGAGAAAAAATTGTGAAGTGTTTATTTTAAGTGTTTATAAATGAGTTATTTTGAGTGATTATAAAAAATAAATTGTAATAATAGTTCGTTTGTATAAGATTTTTAAAGAGTGATTCTAAAAGCTCGTTTATAAAATCTTCATAATCACTCAAAACAAACACCTCGAAAGGTTACAAAATTTTATTTTATAAAAAAAATGTAAAAAAAAAATAAGTAAATGTGTGTTGGCCATGAAGTTTTACTCTTTGATATATATTAGGTAAAAAAACAAATTGTCACATAAACCAATTTTAATAGTGATATCTTGTGAAAATTATTATTTAAATTGAAGAAATTAAATTGTTAAGATACGAGAAATTATTTTGAAGTAGAAGATGTGAATCCCAACCTCAAAAATTGCCAATACCATATTAAAAAATAAAAAATAATTAATTAAAATTAAGAGGCATTTTAAGAAGGGAAAAAACCAGCAAATAGAAAGGCATTGCACCAATGTGTGTTCCCATTTGTGTGAGTGGACAAGGAGAATATATATACTTTGAATTGGATTCCAATATTATTCTATTGCCAAAGGTGAGAAGCTAATTTCTTTATTCAAAAAATAATAATATTAAAATATATATATATATATATATATATATTGTCACGTTCACGTTTATACGAAACCCCAAGCTTCTCATTTTGAAATCAAAACTATATGTATGGGAAAAATAATAATGTATAATTTTAGTTTATGAATTAATTTAACTACGTCCCATTTTGATGATCGATTATAACTTTAATGAATGACCATTTAATACAAATTTCAAACATTTTAATTTAATCATTTGTGAGGCTTATTAAGCATCGTATATTTTTAATTTAATAAAATCAGGTATAGTGTAGTAGGAAGAGAAGAGAAGAGATTTATTATCTCATAATCACTAATTTACTATCATTTCCTTTTCGCGGTAGTCTAACATGTCATAAGAATCATATACAAATAAATTTGAATTATATTTTAGTAAAATTTAAGTGAGGTTTTTTTTTTTTTTTTTTTTTTTTTTTTTTTTTTTTTTTTTCGTTTCAACTCCCCTCCGATGAGTGCA
>JBBMEG010000001.1:6608533-6654313 GCA_037832605.1 Cyclanthera cordifolia | reverse complement strand
GTGCATGTGATCCCAGTTTTCTTCAACACGTCGATGCAACTGCTTTGAAAATTATTCAGAAGATTTGTTCTCTGTGAAATGTTACAATTACTTGGACTAAGATTTCTAGAGTTAATTTGATTGTTAATGAATAAAAGAAATGTTATGTTATTTTATGAGTACTTTATTATAACTTTATAAGAGGAAATGAGTTTTCTTGTAGCAAGCTGTTATGTCCTCTTTAAATAAGAATGAATACTATTTCCTATGATTTATTCAATGACATTAATATTCTTAAGATTTAGCTTTTCGAGACTTTTGAGTTTTTATTTTTATTATTATTATTATTATTATTTTTTGACAATGGAGTGGGAGACTGAAACCCTTGACCTTTTGGTCATTGAGTCAATACTAATGTCGTCAAGTTTCTATTCTTGAAAATCATTTTAATTTCTACCTAAAAAGAATTTTAAATCAAGAATATTGACAAATAACTAGTATAATATCATTTCTTTTACAAACAATGGCGTTTCGTACTCAAAATAAATAATAAATAAACAAACAATAATTTTTCTGTTACGAGGACGTGTACATCTGTTAGCACAAATTGTTATATCACTTACAGTTGCATCTAACATCAAAAGTGGGCATGCCGAAGTGGTTATAGGGCATGACTAGAAATCATGTGGGTTTTGCCCGCGCAGGTTTGAATCCTGCGACTCACGAGTTTAAGTTAGTATCTGCCTTGAGACTGAGAGTGAAGCTCGCTATTAAAAAAGACTCACAGACTGAACTTCTTATCCGTCTCCTCCATTGCCGCCGGCGACTGAGCTCGAAACCGACGAAATGGCCAACACCGGAGACACACGGCGAAATCAGTTATCCATGCTGATTATTTTCTCAGTCTTGGCCGCCGTCGTCCTCGCCGGAGAAACCTCCATCTTCAACCACCGCAAGATCTCAGCCGTACGGACTTCTTCTTCCATTTCCAACTCCACCTACGCCGTGGTTTTTGACGCCGGAAGCTCCGGCAGCCGCGTCCACGTCTTCCACTTCGATCGAAACCTAGACCTCCTCTTCATCGGTTCAGACATTGAGGTTTTCTCGCAGGTAGTTAAAATCAAAAAGCACTTTCTCAAATCTAAATTTCCTCCATTAATCGTTTCCGTTTGTACTTCAGATTAAGCCAGGGCTCAGTTCATACGCCGATGATCCTCAAAAAGCCGCAGATTCACTAATTCCCTTACTCGAGAAAGCCGAAGCCGCAGTTCCTCAAAACCTCCGATCCGCTACTCCGATTCATCTCGGGGTTCGTAAATCCTAAATCGTCCAATCTTCTGTTCTTCTCCTCGAAAATGTTTCGATTAACCAGTCTGGATTATGGATCTCTGTTTTTCAGGCGACTGCAGGGCTTAGATTCTTGGGAGGCGACAGATCTGAGAGGATTTTGGAAGCGGTAAAATATGAGCGATTGATTTGATTATTGTTACTTAATTTGCTCATTAGGCTAATAAATTATTAAATTATAAACTGATTTTATGCAAATTAGTAAAAGATTCGAGCAAATTTTATTATGGATTTTAAGTGAAATAGTTCAATGTATAAGACGAACAGTACCGAGGGTAAAGGGAATCGGTTCTGGCCGAGAGGAGTGGCTGGAACTCGCTGAAATCGCCGGCAGGACGTCACCGGAGGCCGCTGGAAGCAGCGCCATTCGCTGTAGTGCAGCAGTTGATGAAAAACCGAGAGCCCTTTGTGGCTCTCTCGTGGCCTTATGCTGCTGCCAAATGGGAGGGGAATTGATTTTCCCTCCCTCCAAACCATATGTACAAGTGGTTTGAATCACTTTGTCCCTCAAGCTTCCATTGTCTTGTACTTTAGATCAATCAAGCTTAATGAATGGATTGATATATCCACTTATCTATAATCTTAAAATTGAGTGCACATGGATTCAATAGTCTTGCTATAGATAAAATTATAAAACCTCCCAATTAATTTTAACCAAACTAAAATTCAATTAATTATTAATTAAATTAAGTATGTATTAACAAATTGATGTAAAAATGATGTTTAATTAATTCAATATTCCTAATTAAAGTCTAGACCATTTTTAACACTTATGAATGTAATAGAGGATTTGTTGTTGATTCAGGTTAGAGTTCTTCTCAAAACGAAAGGCGGATTCAAATACGAAGCAGATTCAGTTTCAATTCTTGATGGAAATCAAGAAGGTTCTTATCAATGGGTACGCGTTCATCTTAATTTGATTTATTTGCAGTCGTTATTGTTTTTTTTTTATTTTGATTTGGTTTGTTGGTGTAACTAAAGCCACCAGTGGTTATCTCAAAAAAGAAGCACCAATTATTGGTAAGGGTATTTGGGGCCACCATTTAAAGGTGTCTCGAACAATTCTATCCCTATATTATTTTAAGTTGGGTTGGGTCATAGTATTATTATTTGTATAAACAAAAAAATAAAATTTTATTTTTGTTTCTTTTTATATTTAAATAAATCAAATTAATAACTTCTAACTTACGTTATAAGAGATTTTACATGTATTGCTAAAAAATTAAATACTAAAAGAAAATGTCCCCGCAAAATTGATTAACTTAACGTCCTTCTAATTTAACTTCTCTTAAATAACTTTTTGCCCAAAACACACACTTTGTTTTTTTGCATGGTTCCCTTTTTATATATAAAAGATTTTTTCCTTAAATTAGCAATATGGAATTTTTGTTATCACAGATTAGCAATAGAATTTTACTTATTATTGTGGATCCAAGAAATTTAAGCCAAACATAATCAACAAAGATTTTAAACTTTTAAGATCTCTAAAATTTAGTGTTGTCTTTTGAGTTTGAACTTTGAAATGGATTCGAATTTCGTATCTCTAAGCTATATGTATGTATGTATGTAAGTAAGTATGTATGTATTACAGTTGACAATAAACTATTTGCTGGAGAATTTGGGGAAGAGATATTCAAATACAGTGGGAGTAATTGATCTTGGCGGTGGCTCTGTTCAAATGGCATATGCAATTTCTGATGAAGATGCAGCAAATGCACCCATTTCATCCGATGGAAATTCCAAATTTGTCCAAAATTTTTATCTCAAGGCTGCAAACTATAATCTCTATGTTCACAGGTTTTTTTTTTTTTTTTTTTACTTTCTCAATTCATTTTTTCCTCAAATTTTGAAATTCTCTTTTTTCTTTTTCCTAAACTTTATTTTTGGTTAATTTATAAAATTTATAGTTGAAAAAAAGATAATTTTTTTAGTTTCAAATGACTTCTAAGTCAGAATTTAATACATATATATTAAATAAAAGGAATTTTTCAAGCCTAGCCACACAAAAAAAAAAAAAACAAAACATGTATAACAAAATTTTGAAAATATTTTATATTTAGCAGAAAAATTGGTCGTTTATGTAAAATGATCAAAATGCCCTTGCCTCAATCAGTTGAGCTTAACTAATAGTCTTCAATCAGTAATTCAACGGATAAACTCAATTAATTCGCTGATAGATTCAATCAGTTCATTAACAGTCTTCAATCAGTTGGTTAAAAATAGGGAAAAAGTTAAAATTTTTTAAAAACAAATGAAGGTCTGTTGCGTAATTTTTTTTTATTTTTTTTTTTTTTTGGTAAAATTATATAGACTAAATGGTAACATTAATAAAATTGTCACTTTTAAAACTATAGGATTAAATTATAACATTTTTCCGGATCCCAAAAATTAAATTTGTAATTTAACTTAAATTTTAAAAGCAAGTTTCTGTCCATTTTAGTCATTGATAAATGAACTTTTATATGAGATTTTCAATTCCCAAACAGAAGTAATGATAAAACTAGCTTTGTTTTCAGATTATTCATGTATATATGAGTGATGTTTTGGGTTTTGTGTTTTGAATCAGTTATTTGCGTTACGGTTTACAAGCAGCTCGAGTAGAGATTTTGAAGGTTACCAAAGACCTTGGCAACCCCTGCATTTTAGCCGGCTACAAAGGTACTAGGCCGGGATATTCAAACCTGTAACTTTTTAGTTATTTGAGCATACATGATGACATTAGAATTATGCTCGTCCGATGGTTATAAAAGTATTTTCTAATGCCACGAAATAGAACAATAATTGAAAAGAAAACACATAGATTTAAATAGTTCACAAACGATGGCCTAGCTACTTTCACGAGGAGAGGAGAGAAACCATTTTATTTAGGACATAAGTATATAGAAAGTTGATCAAATTGAGATTAGGGGTTTTAAGAGAGTTTATATAGACACAAAACAGTAATACATATAAGACGAAATTACATAAATGCCCATATTTCAGGGATAGACCTTGCCCCCTAGCCCCCACCGGTGACCTTGCCTCTGTACCCCGACTCACTGATCAACATCTCTGACTAACTAATCGTAGGGCATCAAACAGTTAAGACATATCCCAACACCTAAATTAATAAACCCACCATAATTCAATTGGTTAAGATATATCTGTTGAACATAAGTTTGTTACGAAGCTTACATTA
The DNA here is from genome assembly GCA_037832605.1 of Cyclanthera cordifolia. NCBI lineage: Eukaryota > Viridiplantae > Streptophyta > Magnoliopsida > Cucurbitales > Cucurbitaceae > Cyclanthera > Cyclanthera cordifolia. The sequence continues at coordinate 6,649,809 of JBBMEG010000001.1, read as the reverse complement.
TACGTTCGAGTATATGATCGGGTAGGTACGTACACATACGGTGGAGAGGAATACAAGGTATCAGCTTCTAGATCAGGGTCAAGCTTTGCTCGTTGCCGGAGTGTAATTATGGAAGCTCTGAAACTCAACAAATCATGTGGCTACAATGAATGCTCATTTGATGGCATATGGAGTGGCGGAGGAGGAGCTGGTTTCAACAAGCTCTATGTGGCTTCCTTTTTCTTTGACAAGGCAGCTCAGGTAATCAATCAATCAACCTTGTTACGAATAAACGAAACAAAGAACTCGATAATTACATGGTTCACTTAGATTGTGTTACTTAGGTTCGGAGTATGTTGAGGATTTCATAATATCCCATATCGATAAGATGGTGAGTCCTCCAACCATATATAGCATGAGGTGGGCTACTCCTCTCATTGCCCATTGGTTATTAAGCTCAAATAGGTATTCATTCCAATAAAATGAAATTGAGATCCGATTCAAGATTGGTGAGCCCCAAAGAGGCACCATCTTGAAGAGGCGTGTTGAGAATTTTAGCTAAATTTATTTTGTACTTTCTGTGGAGAGTGATCAAGAGTGTGAATAGTATAAATATGTAATTGGGGTCGGGAGAGAGAATTATGTGTGGTGGTAGAAAGTTTTTGGTTGATATAACATGAATAACAAGTTTTTAATTCGAACAGGCAGGCTTCATTGATTCCGAAAAACTAGCCGCTATAGTGAAACCCTATGATTTCAAGAAAGCAGCAAGGATTGCTTGTCAAACTAAGTTTGTTGATGCAGAGTCCAAATACCCCAATGTTTACTCAAGTGATTTACAATTTGTGTGTTTGGATCTCGTTTACGAGTACGCACTTCTCGTCGATGGATTCGGTACAATCCTTTTCAAACATACATTCATTTTTCTTGGATCTTTAGACTGAAAATTATGGTTGCCTTATCATTATATGTCAATGAAGAGTCATTGTTTTACAATATCATATTCATTTTATAGGTATTGATTCAAGAAAGAAGATAACATTGGTGAAGCAAGTGGCTTATCATGGTTCACTTGCAGAGGCAGCATGGCCATTAGGCAATGCTGTTGCAGTTGTCTCATCACCAAACTATTCAACTGCAAATTATTGATGAAAGCTAATTATTGAATGGGAACTTTGTTTCTATTTTGTTTGTAATGTAGGAGTTGGGTAAGGTTTGAGTTGAATAATGTTGGAATTGATAGACCTTGAAATTGCCAACTTGAAGATCAAGACTTTGGTTTGAATAAATGAGGAAGAATGAGATGACTTGGGCTTTTCTTTCATTTTGCTACTCTTTATTGTTGATTTTTTTTAAAAATTAAATTATTTTATTTTAATTTAACAATGTTTGGAGGTAGAAAATTCAAATTTGTAATGTTTTGGTTGCTAAATCATATATATAACATCATTGAGTTATGCTGCTTTTGGATGTATAAATATAATTGCTGTTTAAACAAACACGTCCAAATTAGCCAGTGCAATTACTTAAAATAATCACTCATTTTTTATTTTTTAAATTAATTAATACTTCATTTCTAATCACGTCCAAGCGAGCAATTGTCTACAATTCTGCTACGAAAATCGTCATCCAAACCAGCTATTAATTGTATTTTTTGTTATGAATAACCACACCCAATTGAACTATTATTAAAACAAATTTATAATTACTCAAAATAACTTTCTCATTTACAATCACTCAAAATAATTACTAAAAAATTATCGATGGATTTGACCTTTTAAGCTAAATAACTAGTCTCTTAATTGCTAAGTTATTAGGGATGTTTGTTTCACATTATTAACGAGTTATTAAAAATGAATTTTTACATCTCTTCAAACAACGTTTAAATGAGCTATTGCAATCAATCAAAATAATTACTCATTTCTAATCAGTCAAAATAATTATTCATTTTCAATCACTCATTTCTAACCACTCAAAAAAATCATTTAATTATAATCATTTATTTCTAGTCATTCATTTCTAACCATTCATTTTTAATTATTTATTTTTAACTACTTCTTTCTAACCTCCCAACATAATTACTTATATCTAATCACATCCAAATAAGATATTGTCTATAATCGCTCTACAAAAACTATCATTCAAATGAACTATTAACATCAACTCTGTAGAGAATAACAACATCCCACCTCTATTGAATTCATAACCATTATAATTCAGCAACCTCTTCTTTCTCTTGGTTTACTCTCTCTTCCTAAGAACTCTTTTCTATTTCTCCTTCATCAATTATTTTTTTTCTTTTCTATTTTGTTTTTTCAAGATCTTATTTAGGAGCCGTTTGAACGTAGAATGATAAAGTGATTAATTCCAATGATAAATGATAATTGTTTTGAGTGATTATAAATTTAGGTTTTAGTAATAACTTATTTTAGATATGATTAATTTTAGAGTGATTGCAATTGATATATAGTTTTGATGATGGCTTTCACAGAGATGGTAGATAAATAGTATTTAAAATGAATAATTATCTGAGTAATAACAATAATTTGTTTAGATATGGTTGTTTGAAACGGAGTTGCCAAAACTTACTTGTAATTTTTTTTATTTTTAGTATAAGTTAAGGAATAGAATAACAAACTGTGCATAGAAGGTACTACTGAGACTCAAACCACTGATCGAGTAGATGTTAATGCATCACTAGCGTTAGCTGAAGTATGCTCGTTTAGACAAAATTTATTTGTAATAGCTCGTTAATAACGTCAAAAGAACACCCCTTAAAAATTATATTGGATGGTTAGAACTATTGAGATTCTTAGTTATTTGAATACAGTACAAAAAATAAATTTTTATAATCATTCTTGATCGATTGTGTTAGTAGGACAATGTTTACTTCAAAATTATTTAAAATAACTATTTATTTTTAATTAATCAAAATAATTATTGCAAGAATAATTATTCAACGAAATAGTGCACAAGTCCAAAGTCCTCATGTCTCTTCTCCAAATATAAACCGGCCTAAAGAAAAAACAACAGTAGAAACTAGAAAAGTATAGAACACCGAAAAAGTCATTCCCCCTTTGCCTCAACTTCAACCTCTCTGATTCCATTTTTCTTCCCATATATAAAATCCCATCACTATCCATTAGTTTGTTCTCAATTTGATCTCCCAGTTTGACCGGTAAGCTTTCTATTCAATCTTCACGCTTTTCTTTTCAATCTATAAATTTCTCTGATACACTTTTCTCGAAATCATTACGTTATTCTTGCAGATTTTGTATTTCTGGATCCGAGTTTTGGCGCAAGAAAGTTTTGAAATCTCCTTTTGATCCAGCGTGAGGTGATTTCTGCAATAGCTTTGGCACCCCGGGGTTAGAATTCTATTTTTATTTTTAAGATTTTCAGCTGATTATTCAATCGTCATTTGCCACCTATGGTTTGTTGATGATCGGATCGGTATTTGTTAATTCGGTCGCCAATTTCTTATGTTTTTTGGTTTGAAACTGGATTTATTGGTTCTAATGTTTGTTGGAATTCATTAGGGCTTATCTAAATGTTTTCTCGGAGATATATTTTTTTCTTTATTTCTTTATTTTTGTTCGAATTCGAAATTTCTTCTGTTTTTATGTATTTGGAAGTCAACTTTATCGAGGATCGGCGATTTATCAATTATCAAAAGTAAAAGAAAACAACAATTGAGAATCGGCAGTTCATTGGCTAAGCTTCCATTCCAATCATCGTCTGTATTGTTCTATTTGTGTTAAATCGACTAAAGGAGCGAGATTATGATTTGTTGTATGTATATTCTCAGGGATTTGACGTGAGTGAAGGACTCCGCTGAGGTATTAGGAGAATGGCTAGTAATGCGGCAGCCTGCGCAGAGAGGGCAACCAGTGATATGCTTATCGGTCCAGACTGGGCCATAAACATTGAGCTATGTGATATTATTAACATGGACCCCGGGTAATTTTCACTTCCTCTCTGTCTAATTATAAAATTTTATCGTTTGAATTTAGATAGGAATTGTTAATTTCATCAAAGAAAGTAGGATCTATGGAACCAGAACCTATGGGTCCGTCCACCCCAGTTCCAAAACCTCATAAAATCGATTCAAAGTGAAAAGATGATAATTAAAATGTGGGCATGAAAGTCTTCTAATTGAGTTTAGGGTTTAGAGTTTACAAATCGGAAGAATCAGCTACAAGCTTTATCTTGAACCTCAGACTTGGATCTCGAGAAAAATGTTTTTGAAAAATGTAGAGAGAAAGATTTGTAAAAGCACTTTGAGAGCGGCCACGGACAACATACTCTAGATAAGACAAGCATCCTCGAGGCATTATGGCATGTGGCCACCGACAACACTCCCTATTAAGCATGATTGTGATACTGAGCACCTGCCTTCATCCAGTGCCAGTGCATCTCCTCCGTCGTTGTATCCCTTATGATAATATACTCACGAAACTCGAACCTCCTTTGACTCCCTAGATGCATCTCCTTCGGCTTCATTCTTCTCCTTCTCTCCTTCACTTGTGGACTTGGAAATTTTAGAAATATCCTACAAATGAAATTAATTTTGAACGAGGAGGAAACTACTTGGCAGGGATTCGAACTCAGGACCTTCAGCTCTGATACCATGTTGAATTATCAATCAACCCAAAAGTTTAAGCTGGGGTTGGAATAAATTTAATTAGATCAACTAACAGTCACGGAGGAGGAACCTCATCAACACATCTATTTTGGTGTTGATTCTCTCACAATAATCTACACACAAATTTGGGGCATCTCAAGATTTCTTCCCTTGTCGGCACTACTCCTTTATCATCATCGTTGCACACCTTTGGGGAGATCTTTCTGCGCCAAGCTCAGCATTGGCAACGTGATTTCCAATTGCCTTCCCATTGACATAGTAGTTGTTTCCCGAATATTTTTCTATCCTCATTCTTGTCACTTGTTTTGACAGGTTTCTCCATAACTTTTTCCATTACATCAATGAAATTGTTTTGTTTTCTATAAAAAGATTGTTTTTTTTAGTATTTTGAATCTCTCATCATTGTTATTAACCAAATATGTAGTATGGTCAAGTAGTCATCCTTGAGAATAGTTGACATACACTCAACTGGCCTAAACACTCAAAAATATAAAAAGAAAAATAAACCTCATTGCTGCTTCAGTGCCCCCTTGGTTCTTTGTAATCAAGGATTTTTCATTCTTTTGAACTGGGACCCTTTCTTTTATTCTATCTCTATGAAAGTTGTTTTCTTCATAAAGCATAAACCTCACTACAAGTTGCTCGAACCTCTTTTTAATTGATGTGCTGAATGAATGACTAACATAATGTGCTTTATGATTAAATTTGTGAGTCTGTGACTACGAGTATCCCTTGCTTTTACTGCGTTCTACATGATTTTCATTTTACAATCGATATGCTTGTTCTATTTATTGTGATGGTTTACTTTGATCATTGTTTCAAATTGGCAACGTCAGGCAAGCAAAGGAGGCGTTGAAGATACTCAAGAAACGGTTAACAAACAAAAACCCCAAGATTCAGATTTTGGCTCTTGTTGTAAATTTCTCTTTCCCTTGTGAAGTCGAATTTTATCAATGAGTCTTTTAAGTCTCCCTAGACCATGGGCATTCATTAAATTTAAAGCTATTGTCTATTACACTGCATTTATAATAAACTTTCCTTCGCTAGTTTCTGGATTTTCTGCAGTCTCTTGATAGCTCCATTCTGTTTTGGTTGCACGTGTAATTTGTTCCTTGGTGAATGATTTGAAGCTTTCTTACCTTACCATATTCAATATGTAAAGCTCACTATGCCTTCTTTCAAATGTTAATCATATAGGCATTAGAGACTCTTAGCAAAAACTGTGGTGAGAATGTGTTTCAGCAGATTGTTGAGCGTGACATCCTGCATGACATGGTTAAAATAGTGAAGAAGAAGGTAACTTTCTGCATTAACTTATGACATATTACTAATAAACGAGGGACTTGTCTATGTAGTTCCATTGTGTTTGTTCATTGGTTGCGCTGTTTCTTGTCTTCTTTGCAATCTCATGTAAGCATGGCAATGATTTCTTTCAATATGTTTCTATTTTGCAGCCAGACTTGAGTGTGAAAGAGAAAATACTAATTCTGATAGATACATGGCAAGAAGCATTTGGGGGACCAAGGGGAAGGTATCCTCAGTGCTATGCTGCATATAATGAATTAAAGGTACTTAGTTTTCTCTTTTTTCTTCTCTCTTTTGAGCGTGAAACACTGAAACTATATCTATTGACCTCCCCTTTGTTTATAAAAGTTCTTTTAGTGCTTTCATTTCCTTGAACAGAAGTTACTTCATGTTTTTTCCTTCTTCTTTACCCTTTGTCCATTAAAAACATATTTTAACTGAGCATTTGCCTCTGAATCAAATTATAAATATCATTTTTGTTTGTTTCTATTTTTATGATTTCACTTCATTTGTTTGTATGCAAGCTATGCATTGAAACTCAACCCAAAAACCTGATCAATCGATCTTTATGTTGCTACTTCTATCTCTAATTCTCCATAAACTCTCAAGTCTTAGTGCTAATAAGCTTGAGGGTGTGAATATGACAAAGACTCGAAGGAACTATCGACAAAGAGATTTGATGACCAAAGAAAAGAAGCCTTAAGTAGCATCTGCAGTAACATGCCTTCAATTTTGTTTGTGTGTGTGTGTGTGTTGTGATTGGCTTTGTGAATCTTACTCTTGAGGATTTTACTAGTAACAGGGAAGCTCTTAGAAATCATTCAACGATGAAGATTGGAGGTGATTGAGGGGAGGGTTTCCTGCAAAATACTTTTTCCGGGAGAAAAGATGCTAACTGAGTTGGAAAGCAAGGTTGGATAGGCTACTCCTTTACATTAAGATTTGGCATCATGGTGGGAGGCACATGGGTAATATCCAATGAGCGAGAAAAGAAGACCAACTTGAAAGATTCGTACTTGCAAGGATCATAATGTTTCTGTTCCTGTGAGAACTATCCAATTTAACAAGCTCAAAAGTTATCTCATCCACACCCGTGTAATCATCACTTTTAGTTTTACATTCTCTTGAGAATTTTTGGTTCAAGAAACCAGGAAAGGGCCAGCCAGGAGAAGCCAGCCCATAAGAGTAGTAGGAATGAAAAAATAACTTTCTTATTTCAAAGATTCTGGTTCTGCTACCTATGAAAGCGTCAATTTGAATGGTGTGATTCTTCTTTTGTACAATCACAACCACATAATTTTGCTTCGGATCCAGCTCTATTCAAGTGATGAGTAAAAGAAGCTAGTGCTTGGGAGGAGGAGAGGCAGAAGGGGGTTAGATGAGGAAGCTGGGGGGTTGATGGAGGACAGACAGAATACTGGAAGACAGAGCATAACAAATAATCCCACTGGAATATTTTGTCTCTGAGTTCTCTTAAAAACTGATTAACAAATGGCTTGGGTTTCTAGGTATTCTTCCAAGTGGCTTTTATGTGTGATTCCCTGATGATTTTTTATTAGTGTTATTGGTCTGAATTTGGTGGGTGGAGTAAACTATTACCTGAAAGTGATTCAGAAATTGGACAAGAAATTGAAGGGCCGATGCGGAACAATTTACTTGCACTAAATGTAAATGATAATAGAATGCCTACCTTTCTAAGACAAGATCGCTGCATGATATTTTTGTACTTGATCTGGTAGAACTAGGTTTTGAAAGATCTGTAATCTACATCCTAAAATGTCAATTTTATGGATGTTTTTACAATTTGTTAGAAATTGCATTGTTGTTTGATATTCTGTTAGTCCCCAAGGGACGCCTTTGTTGGTAAAGGTTTGGAGTCTCCAAGGTATGCTCCATTGGAGGTCTTAGGTTCAAAACCAACGAGTGAATTAAATTGTAAAATTTCTTGTTGTCTCCCGGATCTGAGCCTTGGGGCTGGTGTGACTGCCCTTAGGTATTTGAAGGGCCTTCGATTCCCGGTTATCATAAAAAAGCTATTTTTGGTATTCTGTTAAGTTGAAATCAAGATTTTCAGGTGGCGTAGTTTAACATAATGATAAGAAACTGGTCTGTTGGTTTTGGAGATTCCATTTGCTGCATCTTGAACTTGAAATTAGTATTCTGTATTGAGAGGAAAGGAATTTTTATGTAATCATGCAAGGAATCTTTTTGTTTATTTCTTTGTATTTTTAGTTAATGATCTTTGCTCATTTTATAATTACCAATTGGGAAGAGTTTCTGTTATTTTTTTGGTCTTGGCTGTGAGTGACTTTCTATCCTTCCAGTCTCCACCCCTTCCATGTGGAAAATTAAGCGGTAAAAATGAATTCCCCACGTTCAATTTCCCCTCATATTTTCGTATACGAATTTTTTTTCCTTGTATTTTGAAATTCTTTCCTTTATGTGTTTATTGGTGAAATCTTCATTTGATTTCCTTTTCTCTTTTTACCATGTAACGAACATTACTTTCATATTCAAGCCCTTTCGTTCTTAGTTGAATTTGGCCTTTCACAGAATGCTGGGGTTGACTTTCCACCACGAGAAGAGAATAGTGTTCCATTTTTTACTCCACCTCAGACCCTGCCCATTGTTAATCAACCCACTGCAAGTTATGAGGATGCTGCAATTCATGCATCTCTTGATTCTGATGTTTCTGGCCTGAGGTACTTTTGTCTTAACTTCTCCTTCTGTGTTTTTATGTTTGCGACATTCAATTGCCATTCCACCACTAAATCAATCTAATATTTATTCTGTCCCGCTATTGCATTATTTGAATTTTGTATAAAATGCTATGTATTCTGTTGTGCCCTTGTGTACATTTCTTTCAGAAAGTAATTGTTCTAACTGTTGTCTGTGAAGCTGAGTTTATAATGTACCCAATAAGTTTAACAAGTCAAATAACCGAACCATTTATTAGAGTATTATAATTTATAAATGGCAGATAAACCAACGTAGTAAACTAAAAGCTTTTAGTACATCAGCCACCCACATGACTAATCCACCCTTTATTCACCATTGGTGTGGTGATGCTCTATAATTTTAAATGATCACTTGCAGCCTCTATGGTGCTCTTAACTTTGATGTCAATTTGGTGATGATGTGGAACGTCATTGGCTATTCATGTTTTTATTTTTAGTCAACGCTACCATATGTTCATGGAAAAATTGCTTGCTTTGACTGAGGACAACATTGGCATGTGCGGGTTCAATTATTTTTGTCCACGTGTCTAAGAATTAATTTCTTATGATTTTTCTTGATGTATAGTAGGTTGAGACGGTTGTCTAGAGAGATTAGTTCTGGTTTGTGTAAGCTAGTCTAGATACTTACGAGTACAAAGATGGCATGTAATCTAAACTCAATCGTGTTAATTTTGTCCTTGGTTAACTATGTTCAAAGAAACTAAGATGTTAGGAGTTTAATTCATGGTGGTCATGTAAGAATTAATTTCATGCCGGTTTCATGACTACCTAATCTTCTAGGGTCAAGTAGTTTGTATCGTGACAATCATGGATATTAAAAAAAGAAGTTACTTTTGTCCTTAGTTAGGGATCAAGTTATTAAATAATGATAATAATAATCAATTTGTAGCTTCCCCAATTTCCTAACATATTATCATATCACGAAGTCCTATTTGATGGGCAAAGGATTACTCCAAATAACAATTTTATTTATAACAGCTTGCCAGAGATTCGTAATGCACAGGGGATTGCAGATGTGCTATTGGAGATGCTTGGTGCTTTGGACCCTAAAAACCCAGAGGTAGATTTTCTCTACTCAAATATAAAAGTTGTTTAAATTAAGCAATTGAATTTTATTTCCTTAAGTAGGAAGTTGTTTACTAATAGGAAATTACCACTTCATTCTCGTTGTGTTAAACTGCTTGAAACAATTTAGGAACAGAAGTTGCTGAAAGAGGGTTTTTAAGAAAAATAGAACAAAAACAAAACAAGGGCAGTAATTTTATAGCCATATTTCCCTAATGCCAATTAAATTATTATTTCATGTATCTGATTGGATATGAAGAAAATTAAGGACCCATTTGGTAACATTCACGTGTATTTGATTTACACTGAAGAAAACATTTATAATACTCAATTTTAGTCAGACATCTTCCATTCCATTTTTGGGTCCTAATGAATGAACACAATGACAGGGCGTGAAGCAAGAAGTGATTGTAGACCTTGTTGACCAGTGCCAGTCTTATCAAAAGCGTGTCATGATGCTTGTAAATAGTACAGGGTAATCATTTCTTGACTTGACCTTTTTCATTTTATATTATTACTTTACTTTTATGAGAAACATAGACGGACGTGGGTGCTCCCTTAGAAGTCCTCCTAGGTTCGAAATTCACGAGTGAGTTTAGTTGTAAAATCTTTTGTTGTCTTCTGGATCTTGACCTTTAGACGGGCATGGTGCCCTAGCTATCTAGTGCGGCGAAGCTTCGATTTTTGGTAACTAAAAAAAACAGAGATGCATATTTGGAAAGGAGACATAAAAGACAGCCTGGGGGTGGAGGCAACACCAGCTCAGTGCTGAATTCTCTCTCTCTCTCTCTCTAATTATATCTATGAAGCAAAAGAAAAAAAATAATCTCTTTGGTTACCTTATTCATGCTCTGTATGCTGATAATTGTTTTCACCTCAACAGAGATGAGGAACTTTTATGCCAGGGATTGGCTTTGAATGATAGTCTACAGCGAGTACTTAAACAACATGATGATATTGCGAATGGAATTACTACTAGAGAAGTAACAGGAGTTGAATCATCAGCTCTTCCAATTATAAGCGTCAGTCATGATGATGACGAATCGGAAGATGATTTTTCTCAGTTAGCTCGGAGGTATTTATAAAACTCTCTCTATGAAATGATCTCCATTCAAGTCTCCGCAGAGTGATTACAATGTCTCTGATAGTTTAAGATTGGGCTTGAATGTTCATTCTTGTTAGGAGTTCGGAAGGTGATTTTTGTATAGAATTGTGAGATCTAAACACTGGACTTTCTTATTTTATATTTTCATGGAAGTTCAGGTATGCATTGTAATATGTTGCAGGTCATCTAGAGATAATTCCCAAGGACAAAGAAAAAAACCAGCAAATGGTAATACTGAAGCGACTCGTCTCGGCCCTCTTCTACCTCCTCCACCGTCATCGAAAAAGCCTGTTGTTGCAGGAGGCAGCAGCAACATGGTTGATTACCTCAGTGGCGATGCTTACAAATCAGAGACTTCAGAAACCTCCCGTCCACCTCTAACAGTTCCAACATCGACCCCGCCATCTTTTTCTCCCCCTTCCCATGTTGAACGCTCTATCCCATCACAACCACTCTCGACTGGACCCGTGTATGACGAACCAACTCCCACAAGCAGGTCCGCTGATCCGCTGCCTTCAGCGCCATGGGACTCGCCGTCCAAAAGCTCCTCCTTTCTTCCACCCCCACCATCAAAATACGATCAGAGGCAGCAGTTTTTTGACCAACAAGAAGCTCGAGAGCCGGGTTCTTCATACGATAGCTTAGTTGGGAATACTCAGAGTCTCTCTCTCAATCCATCAACTCCAACCAAACAGGAAAGGCAAGAGGATGTGCTATTTAAAGATCTGGTTGATTTCGCCAAGGCTCGATCATCTGCATCGTCGAACCCGAACCGATCTTTGTGAAGATTTTATCAAGAGATGAAAATTGTATGGTGTTGGTACAAATTATAAAGTTGTGTTCAGCAGCACATTAGGTTTTGCACCAGATTGGCCTGTGTACGTATGCTGTTTCTTTTCTCTCTTTTTTAATTAAGATATGTGTACGCTGTTTCATGTTTGTTAATGAATCGTTGCATATATTTGGCTATATATATGTATGTATAATTTTTTATAATATAGTTACTAAATCCATCTATAATTAAATTATTGTTGTGAATTGGTCTGAGTTCAAGCTTGATTGTGTTGAAAAATGCAATGGAGTTCAAGTCAATGTTCATGCAATCACCCTTATTAACAAAATGGCCGAGCAAAGAACAAAGATCGCCATATTCTGGATCATGCTCGTGTTCAAATTCTCATTCGAGGATGAGGCTACTCTCACTTCAGTCTATGTCACCAATTGGCTTTCCGTCGCTTCTGTTTTCGATTATTTGTACCAAGCTTGAACCTTAGGTTGTTTTCCAATTTTTCTTATCCTCTACTCGCCTTCGAGTTTGCTCGTTCTTTTCTTATCTTCGCTCTCTTAACTTTGACATCATCTTCATGTCTAGGACTTTCATTGTTTTTGACTTACCTGCTACAGCCGAGTTTGCGAGAGATATATGAATGAACCGAGTTTACATCTGAATAAAAGGGATCATTGGGATAAAAATGCTTAAAAATAATTGATTTGTATTATCTATATTAACAAGGTGTACCTTCCTTTTTAGTGGCTCAATCATAAGAACTTTATAGTTAAGTGTGTTTAGCTTGAAGTAGTCTTTGGTTGGATGAACTCTTAAGAATTTTCCTAGGATGCAAGTGAGTGAGGACAAAACAAACTAAAAAGAACCGTGTTGGTTTGTGGGATAGACTTAACTCTTAAAAGCTGGTAGCTTACGTGGCCGAATCGCAACGGATGTAGGGGAATATCAAGGCTTATAAAGCCCAAATCTAAATTTTAAATTCGATACAAATTCTTGACCACGGGCGTTAAATATCAACTTATGCTTGAGATTATGTTGATTTGCCCACTGACAAAAGAACTGTAGGCTGAAATGAAATTTAGAAAATTAGAACACATACTTTGATGAATCTATTGAATGTTGTTATAAAGAACCTCCTATTTTGACTGCAAAAAAGACATTTTCTCTAATGTTGGCTTTTATTTTTGGATGGTTGCAATTTTCATTACAGTGGTCTCTTCTTCAAATAGATGCCAATAATGCTTTTCTGAATGACATCTATCTATAGAGACGATGCGAGGATGGTGACTATAATACCTTCGTTTAACAATTTCTTGACACAATCGTATTTCTTTCGATCATCGGCAGATCACAAATCTGCAACTCGAACTTCACTAGATGATGACTGCATTTGGGAGGCAACAATTCATATTAAAAACGAAACCTAATTTGAAAAATGAATTTATTAATAAAAATATCATTCATTTATGTTTTATAATATGTTATTATTCGTATTAGTAGTTAATACAATGTTACTTTAAGTTAAAGAATATCATTATATTGCAGTTGTACAAATTATATAAATATTATTATATCGTAATGTTATTAATGTTATAAGTATATTACAATTACTATATTTAGGTTAATATATCTGTTGTTATACAATAATTTCAAAAAAAAAATTGATATTTCAATAATATTATTAATATTGTTATTAAGAAACTATATGTGCATTTTCAATTTGCTTATGTCAAACATCACAATACTTTTGTTAAGTATATGCATTTGGATAACTCATGAACAATACAATTTGGGCATTAAATAACACCATATTTCTTTGATGTATTGTAATGTAATGTTAGAATTTTTGTTATGAATATTATAATATAGTATTATAATAAAATCATATTATTTTCATCTCCGTGCAAAATTAGAATTGGTGAGAGTCTCGTTATCAATTATTGAGATATTGTTATTTTAGGAAAACAATTAAAAAGGTTAATACAAAGGTAAAATGATATTATAATAATTATATGAAAATTATTGAATGATCAGTGGCGCAGTAGTTTCATTGTTTAGTATTATTCCAATTCAACATCAGTACCACGGGTTCGATCGGTGAAATTGGTATTAGGTCTCATAAAAATTTATGTAGGGCTTATTATTTCCCTGTTCGGTTTGTACTAAAAAAAAATAATTATCTTAAAATTTTTAAAAGAAAATTTTGTAATATTTTTTTCTAAATTATTTGTTGAATAAATATTACTTGTTAATTTGTAACTTAATAGTAAAAATGCTAGCTGTATCCTAAACCCTTTTTTTTTTTTTTTAGCTCCATTTTATGTAATTTTTTTTTTTTAATCAAATCATTACTATCATTGAATGGTCAAATTCACTTAACAAAATAATGATGACAACAAAATATATTTAATTGAAAACAAAAACAAATACCCTAAAAAATGGAGAACAACATTAATAATATAGTTTAAGAACCACATGCACTTCCCCTTCTATATATATATCATATAAAACTAAAAACTTAGCTTTTTAAAAATTAAAAAAAAAAAAAAAAAAAAAAAAAAAAAAAAAAAAAACTTAGCCCACTATTTCTTTAAACAAAAGGGTACCCTGCCCTTACAAAGGACCTCAAATTAATTAAATATTTTATCAACAAACATATAGTATAATTGAAGTCTCTCACACACACATTAGTGAAGGATGATTTGAACCACTTTATGCCATAAAATAATTTTGTTATGTTGGCTAAATGGCTTACAACAGTGTGTGTCAAAACCTTCATCCTTTTTAAACTAATTCAAACCAATTTCACTTTACATTTGGTTGCCCATTTCAACAACATTAAACCTTATTTAAATTTAAAACAACTCCACTTTGTTCATGCAACCACAAGCTTTAAAACTGCCTCTCTTTTTTTTTTGTTCAACAACAAAAGAATAATGATTTAATATTACATGAGTGGCTTTGGTTAAATTACATGTGTTTATTTTAAGAGTTTAAGATTATGTGTTAACTTGGGTTGTAACATTTGAATGCTAAGAGCATTACATCCCTAACTTGTTCTAAGTGCATATAAATAACAAAACATATGACATACATGATATGATTTTCTTTACTTTTTGTGGTGTTTTTTTGTTGTAATTAAAGAGCTATTACAATGAGTTCTTGCGGCTTCTCTTCAAATTTACCATATTCAAACGAGCTATTATAATTTCTTGTTGGTCCCGAGAGATGAAGGGAGCTAGGTTAACCGAAAGATGGTTATCGCTCTGACGATGCAAGGTGCCTCTAATTTTTCAGTGTAAGAAGGGATAGAGAAAATACCTCGAGCCAATGTTCGAGTTTAAGAAAATTAAACGTTCACTCATTAATATCCAAATGTTTTATTATATTTAAATTTGGTCAATCTTAAAATTGATCATGTTTTATTATTAGTAATTATGCAATGTTAAACTTAAGAACGTATTACGTTCCTCTAGAATTTATCCTCTTTAAGTCAATAATCTTGATGGAATTTAGAATAAATTACGTTTTTCATGCATTTATGCTTTAAGTATTTAATCTTGATGGATGATTAAACTCATGTTTAAGGAAGTTTGGTCCTCTCTCTACCAATAAATACAAACATTTGTCCATTACAAATGTATGTAGTAGAAAATGTAGTAGAATGAATATGGAGAATTATGTTTAATGAAAATATATTTAAGCTTTTAGGCAAAGAGAGAGAAATCAATATCTTCAATTGAAGTAATTGATAAAATGTTTCAACACCAACATCGATTCTTTGTTGAATTTGAAATGTTATTGCATTACGATTTTGGGAGGTACATTTCAATCTCATTAAAATCTAAATACAATGTGTAACAATCATGTTATTCAAGATCTTAGTTCATGTTATGTATAAAATAACTAACATGAGTATCAAGCGCTACAACATTAATGAAGTAATTAACCCATGACATACTCTCAAGAAAAGTTCGAACGACCTTCGACAAAAGGGTACTTGGTACCCGAAACAGACAAAAGTGGGTAGGTAGAGAATACCTAGGGGCGCGAGACAATGCTCTCTAAGGAACTCGGCAAAATAGCCTCGTAACTTAAGGGAGAAGGGGTGCCTCCTCACAAAAGGTACTGATTTTTAGGATCAAACTCATGACGATGATGTTGAACTAGATTACTACAAAATAATGAAACTAATGCTTCAATGACCCTTCAGTGAATAATCACTCATTTATAATAACTCATTTCAAACCATTTGAAATAATTTTCATTTCTAACTTTGATCCAAACCCTTTTAAAAAAACAATGGTATCTAATTGAGTTATTACTACAACTCTAACTTTAAACACTCAAAATAATCGCTTATTTCAATTATTCCAAATAATTACTCATGTAATTACACATCCAAACATCTTCTTACCCCATATATTTACAACTAATAATAAACATAGTTAAGTAATAATTGACATGTATTTTTTGTAACAAGGTGAGAAATTCTTTAAAGCCTAAAGCTTAATAAACTTGAGTTATTTGAATATTACAACTACTGCTTCCAACCAAATGATCAAATAATTAATCTCTTATGTAATTAACAAATAATTTAGAGAAAAGCAAAAAGTAAATTATAGTTAATTAATTAATTCAAATGGCCCACATATGTGTGTGTGTGTATGTATATATATATATATATATATATAATTTGATTAACTAAAAGAATAGCTTTAAATTAAAGAAGCCAAAAATTGAAGATTAATATAACTCATAAAGTAAAGCAAAACTAAACTTATACGTGTGGCATAACATAGCTCATGATTACTACTTAAGTCGCACACTTGCAAAAATAACACCTCTGACAGCAAAGATTTCTTACCCTCAAAACTAAATAAAAAAAAATAAAAAAAATAATATATATATATATATATATTTATTTATTTATTTATTTATATATTTATATATTATTTTAGTATTTTTAATTTGGTTTGGTAATTATACTTCCACATTTTAACTCGCCTACTTTTATTGAACTTTAAATTAATCTCTAAGTTTTTTTTTTAGACAAAATCTCTATTTTATGTTTGACTATAATTATAATTTTAATATAATAAAAAAATACTATATTCTTCTCAAAAGTTAATTTGAACAAATTTTAAAATTCATTAAAATTTAAAATTTATTGTTAAGTTGATCGGTTGTAATGCAATTCAATTCTAATGTTAAGAATTCGATTATGATAACCCGTAAATACATTTCAGACATGATTTGTGTTCACCCTTCTCAATTTAAACTCAAAAAAAGAATATATTGAAAATGCATCACTGAAATTCAAATTCTAAAATTTTAAAATGTTAAGACGAGGATTTATTTATTTATTTGTTAAAATATTATTTTGGTCACTAGTCTTTTAATCTATTTTAGTCCTAGTATTTTAAAAGTTTAATTATAGTCTAAGAACTTTCAATTTTGTTCTATTTTGATCTCTAAACTTTTAAATTTGTCACATTTTGGTTCTGAACTTTCAAATATTCAATTTTAGTCTCTAAACTTTCAAAATAAATTAAATTTTGTATTTGTTGGAAAATTTTCATAGTTTTTTCTTTAAAAAATCGTTATCTTTCTCTATAAATTTTAGAAATATGTTATATATTTTCTTTACTTATATTAAAATTATTAACATTATTAAATCAATTTTCAATAAATATCAATTTTTCGAATCTATAATAGAGACCAATTTTAAATTTTTTTTAAGCCTGCGGATAAAAATTGAACAAATTAGTGGAAAGTTTATGAACTAAAGTTGAAATTTAAAAATGTAAGGACCAAAATTGAACAAATTTACAAGTGCAGGGACTAAAATCAGATTTTTGAAAGTTTAGAGATCAAAATCGTAATTTTTTTTAAAGCTCCAAAATAATGTTTTTTTTCTAGATAGATAGATATTCACACTATCCCCGAGATAACCACGTCCGTCCCTAAGCCAAAAATAATGTTTTAACATCTATATATAAACTCAACTTTTGCAACAAAGGGCTTCATTGGTGAATATTTTATAAAAGCTTGAAAAGTTCACAAAAACTAAGATTCTTTTATATTTAATATTTTTCATTAATTCATTAATTCATTCATTGATTTTGGTATTAGGTAATGAAAGGCATAACATGAGGTACATGATAAGGGAAGAATAATCAAAATAATTCCCTCTTTGTTTGTCTGCCATTGTCATACCTTTTCATTAACAAAACTAGTTGTCATTCTCCTTACATTACTCACCATGTCCCCTTCCCCATCCCCTCTCATAAACCCCTCTTCCTTCCTTTCACATTTCAACACCAAAAATCAAAATCAAACTCCCTCCCAACCCCTTCATCATGTTAGCTCCTTTCAAGCATAGGCTCATTCTTATTTTGACACTTGTTTTCGCTCTCGCCACCGCATCCTCTGACGCAGCGAGGTTGCCGAGGAAGTATTGGGAACAGATGTTACCGAAGAAGTTGCCAACGCCGTCCTCTGCACCCTCGAAAGGGACGAATTATGTGCCTTCCTATTCTTCTAAAGCCGTGAATGTTGACGAAAACCTTCCCGCAAAGGACGGGAAGGTTTAGGTCTTTGATATTATATGGTATCGAAGTTCAACAAAAAGTTATTCAATAAAGCTGTCACAATACGATAGCTTTTAGCTTCTTCACATGATTACAACTTTTATTCTTTAGTGTGAAGGTATATATATATAGAACTCTCGATCACATTATTCCAACCTCTCGAATAGTTTCTCGATATAAAGAGCTGCGATTTGGAGGTTATCTCGAAAGGTGGCGATAAGGCGACTTTGAGGGCGAAGATCCTAGTTACAATGGCTTGATCTCTCAATTATGGGGTTCCATGGTTTTGATTGTACAATTACATGAACATATACATGAAACTGATTTTAGATTTATTGATTTTGTTTGGTCAAATGGGAAGCCCCATGTAAAGATAATGGATGGATTATGATCTGACCAAAGGCAAGAAAATAAGAGAGGAAGATTGTACAATTGTTTATGAAACTTCCACTACAAACTTAATGAAGTGAAAATTCTCATTTATTTTCTTTTAAGCAGTTAATATATTTTTTTAAGGTTACAACATTAGGGCTGAATGACTTATACCACCGATCGAGTGAATGTTAGAGCATCACTAATACTGGTCGAGTAATATTGGTTTCATCTATTAACAATTTAATATGACATATTGGTCATTAATTTATTTTAGATGAGTTATAGCTGTGTGAAATATTGATTATTGTGAATCCAATAATTAAAAAGTTAATGTTCTAGGATTGTTTGTCTATAGATTTTCAAACCCGTATTTATTAAATACTATTAAACAAAATTACAGCTTTTAACTGCAATCGTTACTTTTTAAATACTTAAAATAAATATTAATTCTAAATACTCTTAAAAATTACATATTCAAACAAGATTTTGACTACAATCATTACTTCTAAATATTCAAAATAAATTAGTATTCTAAATATTTTTAAAATCTATATCCAAACATCTTTAAGCTATCAATTCGAATGAAGTTAGATAGTCCATATGGCTCGAGTTGCCGTTCTTTTGCACACCTCTAATTGTTAACCAACAAAATTTGGCCCAACTTTAAAGATCCATTAACTATTTGGGCCAATTCCAAGAGCGCGAAGCCCATTAGATTTTGCCGGAAAATGGTTAGTAGTTAGGGTTTTGCGGTAAACCCCAATTGCGTTATTAGGGTTTTTGCAGCTACCCTTTTTACTGCTCCAACCTCTATAAATTTCCCTGCAATGGCCGCTGCTTAATTATAATCGTTCAAAGCCATCAAGAAGCTCGGATCTGAAGCTTCTACCTCTGTGGTACTGTTTTTGTTTTTCGTGTTTTACTGTTCTTCTCACTTTGATTTGTACGATCGAGGTAAGGTTTGATCGGTAAATGCTTTAGGGTTCATCTTTTTGCGGCTTTCAATGGCGAATGATTCGTTATTGTTTTCAGTTTGCCGATGAGTTTTTGGTTCGATTAGGTTTTTTTTTTTGGATTTGTTATTCTCTAGGTTTTTTCTTGGTCCTTAATTTGCCTCTAATGATGATTACAAATTTAAACTTTCGTTCTTCCGAGAATTATCCATGCGGAAACAATTTGGAGACCTGAACTGAAGAGGCTTAACTGCAACTATTGTTTCTAGTTTTAGTTTTATTGAAGAATGTGGTTTTAAATTGATTGTATATGCTTCTCTCTTCATCTCAGTTTATTACTCTTGTTTTCTGGTTTTCATGCACATACTTCTGGATAACTTCTGGATTACTTAATCAAAATTTGATTGTGCACTGATGCTAAATATGTTTTTTACCCTAAGGATGATCAATTCAAACTTTCGTTCTCCTGAGGTAATTGATGCTGAAAAACATTGGAGACCTGAACTGAAGGGTTAAGATTATTCTCATACCTGTATATGTGAACAATATTTTCTTTTCTTTTTTTTTCCTAAAAATTTCCCAAAATTAAGTTTTGATTCTGTGTGAACTGATTCAGGATAGATTTGAAGTGTTTTAACTTTGTATTAAGATTTAATTAAATTATACACCTCTTTTTTTGCATTTGGAGAGCTCTTTGAACTTTCTTGGCATGTCTTTTCTTTTCTTCCTTCATTTGTTAACTTCTTGCTTGGCTCAATGTTTTTGTTGTGGCATTGGTAAGGTTGAAGATCTTGAGTTATCTTTGTATTGCTATGTGTTCAAAAAGAGAAAGGTTTCAGAAGCTAAACCATTGATGTAATATGTTCTATTTGTTGACCTTTCATTTTTTATTCGTTAGATAAATTTGATCTTGTGGAATCTCAGAAAGCCATGAGAGGTCTGATTTGAATGAATTTGTCATGACATTAATTCTTTTGCATCTTGGAGGATTTGTTTAATGTCATCTGTCTTTTGTATTTAGATTTGAGAAAACTGGTTTAATGCAGAAACAAAGCACAAGCTGGATATCAATATTCCAAGCTTTTTAAGTGTTCAATTGCCTTGTTGCCTCAAAGCAAAAATTCTACCTCAAGTAACTCTTATGAAAAAATAAATGTACATGCATGCATATATATATATAATATATATTTGAAATATCAAATAAATGAGCCATTTATTCATAATAAATGGTTGTTCAACTTTCTCATGAGCTAATTCTAGATTATTTTTGTGTGTATTAAGTTATTATATTGATAGATGAATAAAATCTTAAGTCAAGGCAAAGGCGATGCTTAGAGCCAAATGGTGTGGAAAAGTAACAGTTTGATTGAAGGTACAGATATGTGTCTTAGTTTTCTTCTTAGAGGCACAATATTGTCGATATGCAAGGCAATTGCCACAGGCGAGAAAAGGTGATGGCCGGGCTCTTTGTTTCTTAGCACTCAAATCAAGCTCCAAGATCTGAACTAAGGCACAGATGTATCAGCAAGATGTCATTTTTGAGTTTGAGAAGAGAAAATACGGTTGCCTCAATACAATTTTATTAAATTTTTAGGGCCAAACTGTTTACTGTTTTACAGAAATATTTAACTCAAAGCTTCTTTTTTTTTTTTCCAATGTAAATATCGAGCAACTTGTTCTAAGAATTTGGCTCAACTCTTTAATAAATTTTTAGTCTTATCTTTTTATTTTTTTTATTATACATCTGTATGTTAGGACGTTATTGTCCTGACTCTTTAGTGTCATTTTAATTTTATATGTGCGCTACAATTGACGATAATTCTCAAGTCCCCAAGAGATGGTCTTTGGATCTTGTATTTAGAAGAGGAAGGGAAATTGAGTTTGTTTTTAGTAATGACAATTTCTTATTGAATGTTTTTCAATCTCTCCTCAACTTTTTTTCAACCTCCCAAATCTCAAATCAAATTTTATTTAAAATAAATATTTGCATTCTTAAACATCAATCTTAAAAAAAGTTTTTCTTGTCTCTTCTCTAAAACACTAATTTTTAATAAATACTTTATATTTCAACATCTTTAATACTTCTTTGGTAGTATTGATGGGCTATCTGACCAGTTTAATAGATGAACGATGAATCTAATGAGTTATGAGTATCAGGGTATATAAGCAAACCCCCCTTCAATTGAATAGAACATCCAACATTCTCTATTGAATATTTATCCCATAACTTGATGAACACCATGAAAAATATTCTTAAGTCAAAAGAGAGCACAGATGTGTATGGCGATCCAGTATTCCTTATACTAGAGATAGAAGGATCACAGCCAATGCTATCTAGCATTCCTTAAACTAGAGATATAATAAGTCCACTTAGCATCAAAGCCTCGAAACTGTTTTTTGTTCAACAAAAGTTGAAGTGGATTTGAACCTATCACCTTCGTTAAACATCGAGACCATTGTCTCTTCTTACATTGTTTCTATATCATTGTCCCCTTCCCTTTCTATCAAAATTAACGCATTGTTTCATGCATACTCGTCCACCAAGAGTTGTTTGAATGTTAAGGCACTGATCCTTGCAATAATACCCATGACACAACTGAATATCCAACTAAGAACATGAAATAGATAATAACTCTGATATACTTCATGGTTTCCAGTATATGTCCAGATGATAATCAACTATTGCTAGTCTAATCCTCCCAGCGAATTCTAGAGCACTGCTTCTCTCTCACCAAAACTCCTTAATCTTATACGAAAACCGACTTCTAACCAAGCCCCCATCTCAGCAACTTTATACAACAAAAATCTAAGTCTCCTTCTTAGCTCATACAACCCTAGTTTCCCTTTGTTGGTTGGTCTTTTTAAGACTCCTAATATTACTCGTGGGTTCAATTACCACTGTCTTCAAGGTGGAAAGTACTGTGGGTAGGGTAATTGTCAAAGAGTGTTAGATCCTGTTAGAATAGTCGAGGTACGCACAAGCTAGCTTTCCAAATTCATAGATAAAAAAAGTGAATCCGTTACAATTAGGTGTGAGGTTGTGGAGGGTCATCTTTTTTCAGGGTGGTCTACCTCATGGTTCTAAGGGGTCGCTTTGCTTGAATTTCTTTTCCTCTGTTGGTTGACCATAAAGGACTTCTCTTCAATCAGCCATATCTACAGCTTTTCAAGCTCAATGGGTTTACAAAAATGTTCGACTTCTCCGGTCTCACATCTGAAACAAACTTTTTTTTTGCACATTTTATGATAGTTTTGACGTATGAGACACTTCCACTAAGACCCTTTTCTGCTAAATGCATCCCATGCTTCTCCTTTTATTTTGAATTTGGGTTGTTTAGCTTTCGAACTCATGTAGCCTTCAATTCAACTGCTGTGTTCAATGGTTCCAAGTTGGATGCTCCCAATAATTCAACTTCCAATAGTTGGTATTTAGAAAGTTCAATCTTGGTCATCAATAGCTCATGTCTTTGGGTATACGTCTGGGCTATCAAGTTGCAGATCTCGGTCGAGCTTCTTGATTATCATCCCTTCTTAAAGAGACTAGGTACTCTTTCAAGTTAATGTCTTTCATCTTGATTCACCAACTCTGATATATCCTCTCATGGGTCAGTTTGTGCCCAAAAACTCCTCTTGCTTCCCCATTGCGTCTTCTCGTGCACTTAGTGTACATTCCGTTGGTTTAGAATCGAGCTACCAATTGATTCTTGCTCCACCATAAGTGATTAAACCATGGTGGATTACATCTTTCGGTTGCATTGGATGGTTTGTTTTCTCTTTCGCGAAGATATTGTGAAGAAGAGTGTGGTTGTCTCATTTCTCCTTGTGCTCTATATATAGCTCTAAAGTGAGGAGGGAGACAAAGGGTCTCTACATGCAAGGATCCTTTCTAACTGTTTGCATTCTAACCTTCCTGCCATTTTTATGATGATCTTCTCTTTTTCCCCCAGGATGATACTCCATTAATTTCTTTCTGCATGCATTTATTTTGACTGATATCCCTTGTTCGACTAAATGCCTTTATTGTCCTCACCTGGGCTTTGCGTCTTGCATATCTTGTGCCCATTTGTTAGCCTTTTTTCCTTAATCATTCCTTAAGACCATAGATTTGTAATGGAAATATCCTAGGAGGTCTGAATCAGTTCCATGCAAGGACTATGGGTAGTCAATCCATTTTCGCTCCTTCCATTTCTATGATCCCACGATCCGTTTCACGGAGACTTGGTCTCTTTCTTCCCGCCACTGCAGCATAGTGCAACTCTCCCATTAGGTAGTCTTCATTTTTTTTTCCGTCTTGCAGATCTTAGCCATGTATTCCATGGACGTGTTTTTTTTCTGACTGATCTTCTCGCGTGATGGACTTGGATCCACTTTTCCAGTTTATGTAATCTAGTCTTGTTCGCCTTTGCTTCTGTTACTGATTATTGTTCCTTAGTGGTATGGGTGGTTCCAGGTTCCAATTTTACTTTTTGTTAGCCGTTGAGTTTCCAAGTTTTCTTACTTTTCCTTCTAGTTTGTCTGGTGAGTTCCTCCTAAGTTGTTTATTGCACTGGATAAGTTCCTTTTGCCATTTGTAAATTGCACTTTTTCCTGCATCATAATTCTTCCTAATCTTCTTTCTCATCCTCTTCTTTTGGGGACAAGGTCTCTTTTCTCTCTCTCGCCTCTATGTTTTATTTTCTCTTTTACAATGATCAACAACTTCTCTTGTATCCCCTCCCCTACCCTTCCCTTACGGTGACACTTCTTTCCTAGGATTCTCTCGCCATGAGTAACTTTGTCTTCTCTAGAACTCTCGTCTATTCCTTTATTGTTGCCTTGGGACTTCCTTCTCTTGCCTCTGTTGCCCTGCCCTAGTCTGTGTTTATCCAATTGTTGATACTACGATCCTCCCTTTTGATATTTGTTTCAATCATTCGCACCACTATCATTGGCCATATCTTCTCCTTATAAGCTTGTGGTGTTTTTTCTTTCGTCCTCCAATCATCTTCTTCCTTAGTATGAACCAACATCATCCTCAACTACTGCTGGCCTTCCGAATTTCAATATTCGTCCTTTATTCTTCCATCCTTTTGTTTTGGCCCTTCATGTTTCTATTGATATCTTTGACATCCAAGAATCTACGTTCCAATTGACATATTGCATCTACTGCGACCTACAGTCTATATTTTCTGCCTTTTCTTCTCGTTCCTATTGTTCCTCCGGTAAAATGCATCTTTCACGTGATTTGCTTACATATTCTTTAGATTCTTCTTCTTCCAGAGGAAATGTTGCAACATTTTCTTCTTCATTTTTCAGTTCATCATACTCTTCTCTTTTTTTTTCCCGGCACTCAGACATCATTTCTCATGGTTTTAGAATTTCCATCCAAATACCATTCACAAACTATTTCGATAATTTTTTGCACCATTTTTCTGACCAACCAAAAATCCGTTCGAACCTTTGGTTGATCTTCTTCAATGTCTCTGCGACTCAGATTCCATAATGTCTTTCCTGATCTATCTAGGATCGCATAATGCTCTAATACCAATTTGTGAGGATATTGATCTATGTGACGCAGAATATCCAACCAAGAACACAAAATAGAGAATAACTAATATACTCTATGATTTCAAGTATAGGTGAGATGCTGTAGTATATTATGGTAGCATGATAATAACAAGATAACAAGAAAAGATAGAGACAATTACTAGTATGACCATCTCGATGTATTCTAGAGGACCGGTTCTCTCACCTAAGGTCCTTTACCTTATACAAAAACTGACTAGCTACCTAAGCTCCAATGGCTTTATAAAACAAAAACACACATCCCTTCCCAACTCAAACAGCAACCTAGTTTCCCTTTTCACCTTCTGCAGGTTGGCCTTCTTAATCCGGATCCTAACACCTTGATTAGGCCAATATTACCATTCTATTTCATGGAAATTAAGATTGAGGTTTAAGCTAACTTTTCCTTGCATTAATCAATGCTAAGCGAAGGCCAACTTAAATCAATTAAGCAAATTTTACCTTGCGGTTTCTGTTAAATTTATCTTCACTTCCAGTAAATGGACGTTGGTATTGTCGTCGATAGCTTCGGAAAACCTGTTCTTCCACATGTTTATGTATGATTTTTCAAAAATAGCAGGATCAAATCAGTGTCATAGTTGGTTTAGAAAAAAGATCCTGTAAATTAGAAAGAGCTTAGGGGAAAAAAATGTCATCGAGTGGAGGCTTAGACTGCGCTGAAGAAAGAAATATAGAATTCAACATAGATACAGAATTCCAAAATATAATGAAAGTATATCTAAATAACAAGGCCAATTATAGAAAAAAAGAATGCCTAAGAATACGTACAAAAAGACATCACTTCCTTTCATTGTCATTGTGTTATGGATTTTACAACGGAACCGAAACATCGGCATTTTCATGATCCTCGAAGATTATGTACTTCATGGTACAAAATGAGTAAAACAGTACAAGGTTGATTCTCACCTGGATCTCCTTTAATCAAATGGCATCCTGGTTTCTCAGACTCATCAGTTTAAGATGTGCCAAAGTTCTTTTTACACAGCCTACAAACATCATTTCAAGTTACAATTTTCCAAAATGTCAGCGTACCTAAACGTCCAAAGCCTAATGAAATTTACGTCCATGAACATAATAAAACAAAATTCTAAGAGAATTAAAATGTGTAATCAGTCACATGGAATTTTTGTACTTCAGACCTTCCCTTCAACTATTTATCGAAGGTTAGCCAGATCCTATTATAATAGAGTCTTGGCTGCAGAAAGAAGCATGTCCATTCCTCCCCTTCCTGTATCCGATTCCTCGTCGCCTCCATTGATCTGTTTCTTTCCTAGTTTCCCATAACCCCCAAATGTATCTTTATCTCTCTTCCTTTGCTTGTTTTCAAAATTTTCATATGCCCTTTTCACCTTGCGTATTGCCTGGATTCCAGCTTCACATTTCCTACAAAACCATTCTCCATTGGGTATTGCAGCAAGTGGCGGTCTCATACAATAAATGTGGTATCCATGATCACAGCCATCACATAAAACAATTTTGTCATCATCTTGATTTATGAGGCATGCTCTGCAAAGACAAGAAGGGCAGTACCAGCATGTATCGCAAGATTTTAACTGCTGCTTAGTCAAGCACCTGGTGTGATAACATTTATGAGGGCAGAACATGTGGCTACATATTCTAAATTTATCACCACTTTCTACTCCATTTCCACAAATTTTACAAGGATCCAAATCTTTGCTGTCCTTGAGTTCAATTCCATCATCTATACAACAGTAAGGATTCTCAACCCCGTGAAAATGATTGTTCTCACTTGATTCCAGAGTTTCAACAACTCCATTGGCTAGCGTCACGGGCATATTCAACCTCTCACATACTACACAGTTGTCATGATGCAAACTCAATCCACTCGCAGTGCAACTAGCACAGTACCAACTCTTAAGGGGAATCTCTTTAACGGGTGGTTTGATGCAAGATATATGGCAAATTTCTTCGCATGAATCACAGACCAGACAATCAATTCCTTCTGCTTTCTCTCCACAACTTCTGCAGGAACAAACTTTATACGCACCATCCGCATGTTCAGCTTTAGCATGAGAAGATGATTCCCAAGTAGAAAACTAAATGGACAAGAAATTAGCATGTCAGAGTAACTAACAAATCATATTTAAAATCCAACCCTAACGGATGAAGTTGTGAGAAGACAATTGGTAAATCAGCTTTCATAGCATTACAAACCCTTTAAACAAATGAATGCACTCGGGAAAATTTGAAGTCATGACTGGGATAAGATTTAGAAGTGTTCCTAATGATCAGGAGAATGATATCTGATTAAGCTAAAAGCTGAGTCACTCACATTTACATTACAGTTGCCTTATCCTTAATATTTTAAAACTACTGGCTGAAATTAACTTTTGGCCCTTTGGGAAAGAAAAGATCGAAATATTTTCCAAGACTTTGAATGTCAAATTTGTCAAGGACTCAAGGTTTAGTTCTAAGTTGGAATAATTGTTTCCCCTCAACGAGGACCCTTCCTGAATACTGAATATAAGAAAAGAAGATAAATACATTGCAAAAATCAAAACCAGTGAACAAACCTATAAAGCGGGGGAGAACCATACAAGAGAAAGGAAACCAACGAGGAAATGCAGTAAATTATCTCATAAATGATAAATCTCCTAAATTATCTCATATATCTCTTGTATGAATATCTGATATCTCAAACATGGCACAGACTCGAACACGTAAGCATATCAATTTTTTTAATATATGTGAATATCCATGCTTGCTTACACGCACATCAACTATTCTCACGAAACAATTGACTAACTCTGCAACATTTGGTGGTCAAGAAACCCCGTAAGAAAAGAAAAAAAATCTAGAAAACATGGCATAGACTTATACACAAGATATACCAGTTTTTTAAATACATGTGAGTATCCAAGCCAATAACATTGTTATCACTGGGAATGACACATCTGGTGTATCTTCTTTGAAAACATTTGTTCATAGTCTATTTCATACTATCCAGGAACATTCATATTTTTTAGGCAATGAAGTTATCACAAGCAAGAAATGTATCTTTCAAACCGAACAAAAAACAGGTACTTGATTTGTTATCTGAGATCAAAGAACCGGGAGTGAAGCCATGCAATACTCTAGTGCCATGGCATAATCCATGAGTGAAATAGTGTAGATACATCAACTTTTTGCTGAAATAAGCTTCAGTATTAATAAGCATGCTAAATTGTGGTGTGATAATCAAGTTGCACTTCCTATTGCATCTATTTCAATATTCCATGAACATACTTTTACCATGTTGAATTATATTAAACCACTGGGTTTGGGTAAATTTATCATATCAATCAACATTTATGACCCGAGAACTTAGAGCTTACGCTTCTCTGAACCCTAGGCACCACTGGCCCGTCTCTAAACTACGGCATCAGGATACAACAAAAGAATGGAGACAGAAAGGTGTCTACAAATTATTGTGACAGGTGAGTCTCGAACATAGGACCTTGATTTGAGGGGAGTATACCTTCAATGTCCAAGTCCAATCCATGAAGTGGATTATCATTTTATTCAGGAGAAAATACATCGAGAATTAAGTGCGCTACATAATCCACGATGAGTCAACACTTTGAAAATAATTAGGAGACATTCTTTACTTTCTTGCAGTCATGTACAAATTATGGCCTCAGGTGGATTTGCTTACAGTTTTTAGCTTTGCAATCACAGTCAGCAGTTTAGTAAGCAGAGTTCTATCCCCACCCCCTAGGTTGTTCTTCTTCCTCCTTTTTTGGATATGTACTCGTACAGTTTCAAAAAAGAGGTTATTTGTAATCCGCCCTTTTGTGAAAGGGGCCAAATTTTGTGACAGAGCAGCTTCTTCATAGTTCTCTAAAGCCTCGAGATTGAAAGAAATAACAAGATACTATGGATGTAAAGTGTTCTTAGATGCTTATTAGGTTAAAAATCTCTGTATAGGCATCAATTTCTAAGGATTACTATAATTATCTTTTATGTCTTATTATCTTGAACTAGGCTTCTTCTGTAATTATCTTGAAGGATGAACCAACCCAAGGTCAATTTACCTATAATAAGGGTCCACATAGTCTAAGCTTTTAATAAATTACATAAAACCGCGGATATCCCATATATCCCAATCTCAAATTCTTGGGTATCCAATAGGTTCAGAGCTCTACAAAGTCCTAAAATGACGCAATGTCTTAATGCTTCAATCCTCATTTTTCTCAAATATTTGTTTAAAGCAATATAGTTTATAAGTTACTCGCAATTTTTCAAACCAATAATACAAAATGAAACATAAAATGAACTTTTTTTACCTCATGCTTTCCATCTTCAAATCCATTGCATCCTGAAACTCCCACCTGGAAGGTTGAAAATTATAAGCGATCTAAAATAAAAGGATAAATAAGCTAATGATACCACTTAAAAGAAACTAGGATAGAGATGTTCAAATCATATAAACTACAAATCTTATAACATCGTATCAACTACTATAGAAACTGGTTTTCACCTTTTCACGATAGGCAGTTCTGGAAAATTCTGAGAGGCTTTCTGCTAGTGATACCAATTCAGTACCAATTGCTTGAAACTTTCTCCATATCTGAATAAAACCATCATAATTGTCACATAATGACAAATCAAGACAAACAAACAGAGTACAGTTGTGCTTGAAAATACAACGCCAAGACCAATACCAACAAATTCCCATGTATAGAAATCAGAAAGAATGGCCTTTTAAAAAACGAAATCAGAAAAATTGACAAATAGCGGATTTGAAGAAACCATCAACGAAATCAAAGAGAATGCTGTAGGGAAAAAATGCAATAAGGAAACAAACAATTTTTATAATTTTTTCAATTTTAATAATGAAAATACATTGAAAAGATAAAGGTGAGTAAAGGAATGTCTGATAAAATAGATACTAGGGACTGTCAGAAATGTGGAAAAGAAGGCAGGCATTACACATGAAAAAACTATTAAAAGAACATCAAATTAATCCTCATATTTCCAGAAAATAAACATTTGGTTCACTATACAAGCACATCTTATTAATAAAAAATTCACAAAAAATCAGCAAAAATGTATTATAGAGGCAACAATAAAAAGTAAGACAAGAAAAAATTGCCTGTTGTACGTCAGAGAGGAAGAGCATGGGTGAATTTTCATAAGCCCCTTCTTTGATCCTTGAGTTTACAAGACTAAAGTCAAAAACATTATCAGCCTTGATTCCTCTGAAATTTTCAGACAGAAGCTTACACAATGAGATAAACTTCTGTGAATCTATAATATTAATGAAAGCATGCCAGCAACTCTCGTTAACACTACGTTTGTTTGAGTTTTCTAATGATACATTTGATGCAACACCATTCTCTTTATGAGATGCCATCTGAACTGCACTAGACACTGATCCAGTACCTGCAAGGTCATTATTCCTATTTCCATCTTGAGCATCAAATATCTGCACAACAATCACAGAGAACGCGTTATTATTTAAAAACTGAACAAAAAAGGGAAAGAAAGAAAACCTCCAGAACAAGATCTACGAGAAAAACATGTTTTAAACTAACCCAAAATCTTGAGGGGTCATTGGTTCTTGAATGAAAAGCAATGCTATTGTGGACACACGTCGGTACATTGCCTCCACTGACACTTGATGACTGGCGTACCTGATGTAACAAAACAGATCTCCAAAGGTCCTCTGGGCACTCGTCTAAATTGACAATTGGGGAATGAACATGATCACAGGAGTTACTGCCTTTTAGCGTGTGTAAAGTTTCTTCAACAGTCTGCAGCAAATGGAAATAGACTAAGAGGAGAAAGAACCAACATACAACATACCATAGGATCTAAACGTTCAAGGATATAGAGAAAAAACAATTTTTGGTCTGATGCGTAAGATAAACCTATGTCAATCAGAAGGGTTACATCACCAAAACTGGCTAAAAGCCTAAAACTCTACATTAAAGATCTCCTACCATCTGACAAAAACTTCATCGGTTCAACTACAAGTTTTTCAACTTGTATGGGCTGGGGTGCAGTATGATAATGGAAAATTTGAAAGCAGGTCGTACCTTTACCTATTCACCCTCCATTTACCTTGAGAATATTTGCATTTAAAGCCAATGTCCTAAAGTTCTATACATTGTTCAGTCAAGTTCTGTGAGTAGAATACAAAATCTCAAGTTCTAACTTTTTCCCAAATACTTTTATCATTGATGAATTTAACACGAATCATATTCATTTAGATCGCGTAGAACTTCCTCTTGAATACGAGTGCGAAACGAAGATTAAATCCAACAAACAACTCTAAATCAACAAGAATACAAAATGAAACTAATCTGGAGTACATGGAATAAGGGCGCATGGTTAACTGAAATGGCGATAGATTGAAAGAGAGAGAGAGAGAGAGAGAGAGACCCTGACCAATAGTTGACTTGCAGCTTCAACATGAATCTTGCCATCTCCCTTGCTTTCGCTCCCAAAAGTAAACTTAATCCGCTTCCGCCTCTTGTAAGTTCGAAAACCATTGCTAGTTCCTGGAACCCCGTCAGGTACAACATCCAAAACCCCCATCCCCATTTCATTTTCTCCTGCCTCGCTCTTCATGAACTTGACCTCCAAAGCGTGTCCCGTGCAATCCCCATTACTTTTCCCATTTTCAATAACCATTTGTCAAGAACGAAGAAAACCCTAAATTCCTGATAGAATTAGGGTTTCGAAAGTCGCATGTGTTTCCAGATTCTGAAAATTCCCGTCAAACCCACACACTCGAGCTTCGCAAAACTAATGATAAAAACCGAAAAAACACACTTAGATCCCCAGGATATATTAGCTCCATTAGACAAGAAGAACGCAACCAAAAATATATACCACTATCACTAAAATCCTCCTGCAACTTCCCATGTCCGGGAAAAACCTTAAGTTCAATACAATCAACAAATAAGCAGCTAATTCAAACTAATCCAGTAGCTTCAAAACAAAAATGCTAAAAAAATACTACAAAATTCAAAAACACTCCATTCTTCTCCGTTTTTCAGCGCAATTTTCTCTGCACCAAACAGATTCCGCACAGAAATGAATTTGAAAGATGATACGTGATGGAGTGAGAGAGAGATAGAGAGACATACTTAGCAAGGAAAATGCAGTGAAGAGAAGATGCAAACTGAATGGAAACTCCAAAATCTGAAAAGCGGGAGACCAGGAGAAGAGAAGATTTTTTTTTTTTTTTTTTTAAACCAGCGGGGTCTTATCTTGGTCCCTTTTTCTTCAAAATGAATTCTCAGATTGGCAGCCGTTTTGTGCCGACGAAGCCGTTTATTTAATGGACCGAACCAATAAGCGGTTTTGATGGATGGGTGGATGGTTGTGGTTAATATTATATTTGAGCCGCCAACAACATATAGGAGAATGGAAATGGGCCTGGTTTCGAATGTTTGAATATTTAATGATTATTCTTTCGTAGTCACGTTTTTTTTTAATTATTTTCATAATTATTTTTTCACTCATATCATATATGTAAATGCGTACAAAGTAAATAGTTTTTTGTGCGATAAACTACTATTCATTAGCAAAAGCTAAAATTCCACACCAGTAACTTTTGAACATTGTTCGATCATGTCCCTTGCACTCAAGATCTCACATATGTCAACCACTTTTCGTACACCACTATATCTAACATACATATTTATACTCCAACCTAAAGTGCGACTCGCTATTCACTAAGCTTTCTAACTATAACGTGAAAACATTTCGACACATGTGGCTTATAAGTACATCACACATGCACCAATTGATAACTAGCTAACATCATAACGTATGACTAGATGAGTGCCTCCAAACCAAACTAGAGATTGGTGAACTCGCTCACTACACACTACTTTAAGAAATTTCACCATGAAATTCTTACCACTTAGGATAAACCGGTATAGCACCTCTCACATTTAGCCACCTATTTATTATCTTGCATTTATTGGTTACCATAACATATATACCTTACTCAGTCATTTGGATGATCGTCCCTAGTATCGTTCACCCATCAAATTGTACAACTTATCACACTTCATCATTTAGTAAGACAAACCACATATTCGTACTCAATCACACCTTGACCCATAATACACCACTAACATATGCTTCACATCATACTCTCAAATGAGTGAACACATCGTGCAAGTCACCATCACTCTCAAATAAATGAAGCACTCACCCTACACCCTTAAAGAAAGGAAACACAACTAACGACTTCCAAATAAGTAAAACCTCACTTTACACTTTTAGTGGAGCAAAGCTCTACTAGCAATTACAATAATTGAGGGTGGGGATTTCAACCCGTTATCTCGTGGACCTTCGGCATTCACTAATATCAAAAATAAAATTAAAAAAATAATAAAAAGTAAAAATTATTTTGAATATAGTACAAATAAAGTCAATCCAATTTAAACCTCAAATATGCATTTTCAGTCAATAAAATTAATAAACTTAAAGTCAAATCAAATTGATAACTACAAATCAACTTTTTGATAGTAAATTGGTGTCGGCTTTTTAGAGCGTTTGATCTCCCGTATTTATAAAGAAGATCATAGCAAGCCGTTTGTAATCATGTGGAGCTTATGAAACTTAAGAAACTTTGTGATCAATGATTGTATTTTTGATTTGTGCAGGTCCTTCCTCGTTTATTCCCGTCGAGCTCGGCGTGTGGCAGGTGGTCTTCTCCGCGCCAAAGGTTGTAATCATGTCTCTCTATTCAAGCAAAGGAGAATTGGATGGATTGTTCGAGATTAGAGAGATACTCATAAGTTGTGTTGGTCAGAAAGCTGGCTTTAGAATTCGTCTATTAAGTTTTTATAAGGGATTGCGATGCAGAAATAGTTCGAGGCCATTCTTGATGCCAGGATCCCATGGATCCCTCCCATTGTGGCCGAATAAGACTCTACGGTTATTATTCACTATGTTTTGACGATTCTTCAAAATTAGTTGAGTTCAACAATATTGTTACTCATATTAGAAATTTAGCCTTGACTATTGGGATCGATTGTTTTTTTTTTCATTGTTTACGAAATTATAATAGAGTGACAGATGGTTTGACCAGATAAATGTTCCCCTTCTCTTTCTGTTGGGTTTCTTCTAGATTCTCTTCAAATGATAGCGATTTATTTTAAAGAAAAAAATTCTTTCTCGTAACATTCGATCTTGTCGATGATGATTATATTTTGTTGGATGTTGTTTGAATGAATGATTGTTTTTTTTTTTTTAAATAACAATAAAATAAAACACACACACTAAATAATAAAAGTGGACAGCGAATTATTATTACATAATATTTGTGAAGAGTTGGTATATATAACTAATTTCCTTTAAAAAAAATAAATAAAAATAAATAAATAACCACGCAAGGAGTGTTACGACGAAGCTAGTGAGACTGAGGAAGAGCTCAAGCTTGAGATCGAAGACTTAAAAGCGAAGGTCGCTTTCCTTAGGTTTTGGTCCCCTCTCGATCATCTTCATAATAGGTCGATTGCTCCTTGTTTTACGGATGTTGTTTTGATCGCCGCCGGCGATGGACCTGAGGGATACGCCGTGCCCCTTCCGGCTCATAAAGCTGTCTTGGTTAGTACGAATTTTCAGGTTTAATTGATTATCCTCTGATATTTCACTATTTTGTGGTTTTGTTTTGATTCCTATTTGCTTTGTGATTGAGTTTGAGCTGTGCAGAAGTAAATGGCCGCTAGAATCCAAATGGCTTTCCTATTTGAGTTAAGTAGCGTTAAAAGAGTTATATCTTTTAGCTGCCAAATTCATAAACATTGGTTCTCGTTCAATATGCTTGGTATTTGTAGTAAAAATGTGTGAAAGACCTTAAGAACAGAACGGGGAAAAGTTTTGAAGAGGGAGAGAGAGTCTAAGCTATATGGAATCTTGTATTACCATGTATGAAAGTCTGATGTTTGAAATGTGGATTTGATCTGTAGGCATAAACTTCTTGTTACTTGGTATATGGTGTGGTCATTGCATTGTATTTTTTATTTTTGAAAAGGAAAGGATTTCAAGCCTTCCGTTCATGAAGTTGATGTAATTTTCTGTCATTCCTGTCTGGTAGAACCAAGTATGACTAAATTAATAAGAAAGAAACTTCCACTAAGGCACTAACATTTTCAATTTTGCGCGAACTTTGTAGTACGATCAAGTGGAACAGATGAATATTTTCTTGAGTTTTGTTGAAAGCTTCTGCTAGTTTATCCTATAATCTATTTTGATTGCGAATGGGTTTGTGTATTAGCTTAGATGTTGAAGAAATGGTCACTTTCCTTGAAAAATGGTGGAAATAAAGGTAATTGACAACTTAGTTGATTGTCTACACTTTTTATGGCAAGGAACTTAGAAATCAAAGGAGAAAGAATACGCCATTGGCCCTAACGATCAAATGGCTTTGGGTTTCCTTCTTTTAACATTCCTAGCAAGTGTGGGTTTGGTTGTACTAGATGGAACATTTGAGTGTTGGAGAGCTTGCAATTGAAGCTCGAATCCTCAACTCTAGAACGGTTTTTCATTTCAATCTTTCGATGACCTAAATTTAGGTAATGGTGAAAGAATCATGCCTTGGAAAGATACTTGGTTGGGGGATTTTGTGCTAACTTTTC
Organism: Cyclanthera cordifolia; assembly: GCA_037832605.1. NCBI lineage: Eukaryota > Viridiplantae > Streptophyta > Magnoliopsida > Cucurbitales > Cucurbitaceae > Cyclanthera > Cyclanthera cordifolia. The sequence goes on along the minus strand of JBBMEG010000001.1, from coordinate 6,614,092 downwards.
AGTTGTGTTTGAATTTCAATTATCTTAAGACGACATAGAGCCGTGGGGTTGTTAGTTTGGCTCAATTTAAGACAATGTTAAGGCTTTTGGGTGCAGTTGGTTTATAGAACATCTGGTTTGTTAGGTATGAGAGAGTAATTTAGTATCTGGAGACGTATTGGAGAGAGGTTTGAGAGCCTTGGCTAGGACCAGTGCTATTGTTCGGTTTCTGTAACCATGGGAGTTTGTGATTATCCTTTACCCCTGATTCTCATTGGTTTGAATCCTTCCTTTTCCAACTTTCTCTTTCTGCAAAAATTCGAGTTCTGCTTTAAACTAATGAAAATAGTACTGAGAACATTGTATGCCTTTATTTTCGAGTGGGCTTATGATGGTGAATATATGCTATGCACCTGGACCTGGTTAGTAATGTTTGTTGGGAATTTGTTTTGCACCTGTTCTTGGAGGTAGGTCCCTCTTTTCTCTCTCCCTCCTTATTGAACCTCCCAGTGCCACTCCCAGCTATCCGCCACCGATCCATCAGAAATGCAGAAAAATGGATGGAAGCTTCTTAGTCAATCCAAATCTGTTGGAATGAAATATTTCATTCAGACAGCTTGTAGATCTAGAACTCTAGATCCATGTAATGGTGGCGGCTCACAAATAAGTAGGTGGTGGCATCTTGGAGGAACACCGACTAGTGGTGAGCTTCAGTCATTCCAAATCTGGTAAGCCCTTCATCTCGGGAAGGAATGCTCACCCCTCACTATGGCAGTGAGTGGCGGCATTAAGATCACTGGAGAAGAAGGGAGGTGGAGAGAAAGAAAAGAAAGGAGGAAGACTGCCACATCAACTATCCAATCATCAAAGTTAACAAAAAAAAAAAAAAAAAAAATCTACTTTATTTAGAATAGAAACATCGCAAGAGTTCATTTAACCTATGACCGAATGTCACCAACTTCAATCCTTTGAGAATAAACCATTATCTAAGGCAGAAGAACGTTGTATTTTCTTTTGGATATGTATGATTTAACTATTGGGAATAAATCTTTTCTGGAACATTTTCATTACGTTGAGTGGTAGCATCGAAATGACAAGCTACCGACGTTTACACCTGTACGTCCCTGTGGACCCATCACCATGTAATCCTCTAGAATATCTACTCTGGATTGTGTTTTGGGCCCTAGGAACCTGCCATTCCTTTCTCTTATCATGAATTACCGTTTTCATTCATTTTTCAGGTGAGTCGGTCTCCAGTTTTCAAAGCTATGCTTGAGAATGAAATGGAGGAAAGCCGTAGCGGTACCATAAAGATCAGCGACGTTCATTCGACGCCCTCCGCGCTTTGTTAATTATTTATACACAGCAGAAGCCTGTCTTGATGAGCAAATGGCTTATGACCTTTTAGTTTTGGCTGAAAAGTACCAAGTGAAGCATCTGAAGGCTCATTGCGAAAAGTTCCTAATGTCAAACTGAACTGGGACAACTCAATCTTGAACTACACCTTTGCCCATCAGCACAATGGCAAGCAGATGATTGATGCTGCTTTAGCGGTGATCATCGAGAACATGGACAAGCTTACCAAAAGGGAGGAGTATATGGAGCTCGTCGAGAAGGACCCACGACTCGTTGTGGAAATCTATGAAGCTTACATGTCTAAACAGGTAAATACCGCTGCTTGTAAGAATTGTTCGGTTAAATAAAACTCGAGTAGATCTTAGAGCCATTGCGGTTTGTTTTGTGTGCTAGCAAGGACTGTTTTTGTACGTAGCATGCTCTCAAATAAAACCTAGAATGCTTTTTTTTTTTAAACAAAACCAGAGCGTATATGTAAGCCAGTCGATTTAAAGATACTTGTTTGGCTCAGAATTTGTTGTATTTGTACATTTCCATGCATAATTTCTTGGGATGCTTCCTGTTAAAATTTATTTATTTATTTACGAATGGTCAAGCAGTAACGGTTAAAATACCATTTTGATCTATCTAATCTCATTCAATTTTAATTATTCAATTAATTTTTAATTCATTATTGTTTTCTTTAATTCAATTATTGCAAAAAATATATCGAAAAGATTGGTGACGCAATGGTTTCATTGTTTGGCGTAAACCCAGTCCCAGTTCAACACCAGCGTAGGCGAATTATTTGAGAGCAGTAGTGCCCTCTATGTAGGGTGTGGTTTCCTCCCTCTAATTTGTACTCAAAAAAAAATAAAAAAAAAAAATAAAAATATATATATTAAAAAACTAACTTTTAAAATAATGAGTCTATCTAATAAGAAGGATTTGAAGAGCAGCACATCATGTTCTTAAATTCTTGAAAATCAAGCTTCCCATCGAAATTAGTATCAAACGCTTTAATCATACGCTTAAAATCACCACCACATCGCTCATCATTCCAAATCCCCAGTCTCACCAACACATTCCCGAGCTCATCGCTCGATATAAATCCATCTCCATTTTCATCGAACACCTTGAACGCATTCACAAGATCCCTCTCAATCTCCTCCTCCTCTTCCCTGCGATCATTCTTCTCCGTTATCGATTCCCACAGTCGCAAGAATTCATTCAAATCAATCTTCGATTTACCTATCAATTCCTCCAGATCTTCCCGAATTAGGTCGGCGCCGATTCGTTTCAGCAGCCAGTGAAGCTCCTCGATGCTTACGAATCCGTCGCTGTTTCTGTCGATTGTTTCGAAAATCCTCTGTAAATCGGTGGAGTTTAATGGATCCATGTGATTTCCGGTGGTGGATTGAACATCGGCGATTGAGAAACTGATATGGATTTGAAAGCTCTTCGGCTTGCAGTAATTTGGCGGATTTATAAATTGTAGTTTGATTGGATGAGGAGAGAAGGAGGAGGCGGAAGCTCGCGAGAAACTCTGCTATGGCGGTGAGTCAATGTATTGATCTTTCTTTGTATTAAGTTTCCATTGGATCTTCCATTAAAATACAATTGTTCAAGACGACGCCCCTGTTTTTATTTTTATTTTTTGAAGTAATAATGCCTCTGTTTATAAATTATGATGCAATTAGTTATTTTTGCTTTTTTAATTGTTTTATGTGTAGCTTGGAACATAGGGTATGTTTGGTCATCCATCCATTGTTTTTTGTTCTTCTTGTAGCCAACCATGCCAAATTTGTTATTATTAAAATTAAACATGTTTGAATTTATTGTTAAAATTAAAGATGAAGTCAATAAAATTAAAAATTTAAGAGTATAACTATTAAGAATAATATTTATAGTTTATGCAATCAAAGTAACTATTTATTTTTTAGAAAAAATAATAGTCAAGAATTATATATATATTCCATAATAATGAACAATCACCAATTTCAATTTCAACTTCAACTTAACTAAAATATATATAATATGTATATATGTATGTATGTATATGTATGTATGTATATGTATGTATGTATGTATATGTATGTATGTATGTATGTATATGTATGTATGTATGTATGTATATGTATGTATGTGTATGTATGTATGTATTTATATGTATGTATGTATGTATGTATATATTAGATAGACGAGGTTAACTTTCGTTAGCGAATTATGGGATGACCATTTTTTTTCTTCTAATTTCTTGAATTTAAAATAAAATATAAAATGACATAAACTCAATAATTTTTTTTTTAAGTACAAATTAGGAGACGAGATCACAAATCTTACGTAAAAAGTAATAAAAAAGAGACTTGAATTACTAATCGAGTAGATGTTAATGCATCATTGGTGCCAGCAAAACTATACGTGTGGCGTCATTATTATAAGAATTATAAAAAGTACATATATAACTTATTATATATTGAACTTAAAAGAAAAGAAGAATTAATAGAATAATATTCTAGGTAAAGCAAGCAATGACGAAAATGGTAGTACGCAACTCTGATGACGATGCTTCAAAAGTCATCTCTACCTCAATTCATGACTAAGTCACGTTAGATTTGTTTGAATTAATAAACGATGGAATAATTAAAATAAAAAGTTAAATGATTTTGAAGAAAAAATTATAGTGATACTCGTTTTGATAAGATGTTTAAATAACGATTATGAATACTCGTTTTTAATAAAAGAGTCATATAAACAACCCTCAAATCTCTATTATATGGTAAGTTGGGAAGATAAAGAATGAGAATGATTATGAGTAATTAAATTAAAGAGAATATAAGCGAAAGAATGATTTATGGAAAGAATAGTTATTTGGGTTTGTAGCGAAAAAAATAATTATGAAAAAAATATTCATTAATTGGTATAATGAAAAGAGTAGTCTATCTATCTTATGGATGCTTGAAGTAATAACTAAAATTTTTGTGTTTGTTTTTGATAGAAAAGAGTGGAGTGAAGAGAAGTCAAATGGTTAATAGTAGTTGAATACTTATATTAATTACTTATTTGAGTATTGATGTTAATAATAGTTTAATGATATATTTGGTGTAAATTTGATCGAGTGATTTGATAAACGATTAAGAATTATTTTTTATGACCAAATAGAAAAGTGTGATTTTTTACTCATTTTTCCACAAAAAACAAACACCGCTTAGTTTAGTGAATAATTAAGGTCATGTTTGATAATCATTTTGTTTTTGATTTTTTCTTTTTGAAACAAAACCAAAAACTAAATTCAAAGTTAACGAGACTTTTAAAAATCCATAAACCAAAATAGAACGAAAATAAAACTTAAAAAAATTAAAATAATATTTTACCCTACATTTTTGATTAGTTTAACTGGTTAAAAACAACATTTTAAAATATAAAACTAAAAGGTAGCAACATTTTTTAAGAGTAATTGTTAAATTAATACCACATGGAGAAGTTTCTTGCATCTTTTTTTATTATTTAATTAATTAATTAATAAATAAATAAGGAGTGAAGACTTCATTTTGATCTTAACCTACCAAACCATATTACCTACCATACTATTATTTAAGAAAGATGTCCATACAATATGTGTGTGTGGACCAAACACATCTAATTGAGATTATTTTTGGGTTTGAATATGGAACTCAAAACTAAATCTACAAATCTTTAAATAATTGTGTTGTAAATTTCATTTATTTATTTTTTTTTTTTTATGAGATTAAAAATTGCTAAAAGGAAAAAAAAAAAGTCTCTAACCAATCATAATTAAAAAATTACATATTCGAATAACTTATCCAAATTAATTAAGAGATTACTAATTCGAATAATCTTGGATATGCCCGAGTTGTTCTTCTTGCATTAAATTGTTGTGGGATAAAAAATGAAAATTTAATTTAATTTTTGTTTTTGAGAAGCCAAATTTAATTATGTTGAGTTAGGGTAAAAGGTTTATTTGGTTGGTATAAAAAGTTTGGCGAAAATTAAATAGAATTGCGTTAATGCAATGAGTATTACATTGGGAAAAAAAAAACAAGTGAAAAGATTTTTTTAGTGGGTAGAAAAAGTTGGCGAAAATTAAATAGACTTTTATTTAATGCAACGAGGGGCATATAAAAAGTGTTTAACCTCCAAAAAAAAAAAAAAAAAAAAAAAAAAAAAAAAAAAAGCAAAATTGGTCCAAAAACCAAAAAAGTTTTCCCCTTCAAAATGGAGTTT
>JBBMEG010000001.1:6546627-6608433 GCA_037832605.1 Cyclanthera cordifolia | reverse complement strand
TCAACTAGCTTGCATTAATCATATAATCACTTAGTAGGAAGGAAGCTTCAAGAAGTCATACCCCTATAGTACATTTTGGGCCATAGTTGATGTGATACCCTTGCATATGAAAATGGCGAGGAGTCAACACCTAGATAAAAATAAAGGAAACTATCATAATATGCAATACTAACAAAATAACATAAATACATGATGAAAAGAGGTGAAGAGGTTCATGCGGCCATGTGCAACACGCACTGGACAAGCAGGACCGTGACACTCAGCTCCCAAAATGCAGAGAGACTTTCGAGAGTTCAAATTGTTCGTTTGGAACTTTCTCGAAAAGCTAATCATAGGGGACAAACATCGTGGGAAGTTGTCCAAGTTGCCAAGAAATAGTTCCTAAACACTTGAGCTTTGGTATCTTCCCTCTGCGGCTTCGAGGCCAGCTTGAATTGAGTATCTTCCTTTTCGATCCTTGGTTCGAGAGCAGCTTGAATTGAGTATCTTCCTTTTCGATCCTTGGTTCGAGAGCAGCTTGAATTGAGTATCTTCCCTCTCGATCCTAAGTTCGAGACCAACTTGAATTGATTGAGTGAGGATATTTTGTTCATTTTACAAAAGCACGATATTTCTCATAAAATATTTTTTTAATTATAATATATATATATATACAATTTTTTTTAGCTATATATGAAAAATTCAAAAAAAAAGCTTTATTTTTTAATTATAATAGTTTAGCCACAAAATAAACTGACGGAACTGTTAATAGCAAAACTGGAGCGGGGCAGAAGAAGAAAGAATAATCGTGATTCGCGAAGACGAAGACAATTAAGTTACCGTTCAAGTCAGTGTTTTGAATAGTGTTAACCCGAATTTTGGTAACCCCTCCATCAAACAAGTGTTAAGGGATATTAACTTAATCCGGATTTAGTTAATACCCCACCAAACAGCCCATTAGGGCACAGTTTTGAACACAGATTCTACAGAGGATAGCCGGAGGAAAGTATCGCTGCGAAAGGGAATAGATTGCGAATCGAAATCATCAATCGGTACGAGAGTTCTTCATCTTCTTTTGAAAATCTTCTCTCTGTTCCAAGAATTTATGTTCTGTAGAGACGATTAATCAGAGTTACAAGTTTTATTAGGCGCTATTTCAGTCGTTTCTGTATGTTTTTGATGGTGGTCGATGGGAGTATTGTTGATCATTCGATGGATTTGCGGTTGGATAGGCGGCTACATAGAAAGGTAGTTTCGAGTCAACATTGTAAGAATTTCTCTCGCAAAACTGCTAAGAAGGATGAGCTACAAGAATTCGATAAGGAATATAAGATATTCTTAGATAATCTGCATGTTAATAGCAATGATGAGATTGTTGAGGCTGCATTTGAGGATTTTGGGCAGGTTAAAGATGATGATGATGGGGCTTTAAGGTGTAAGTGGTCTGATGAAAATGTTGATCCTGTTTATAAGATGTTTTTTCAGCATTTGATTGGAGATGGGAAAGCTTATAAGATTGAAATCCCATCCGTTAATGGGTTGAAAATGTATAAGTATGAGGAAGAAGAAAATTCAAGTCCAAAGAATGGTCAGAAGAGTGATAACCCAACTACCAGGATCTTGAGAAGTGCTTCTATGATAGAGAGCCCAAAAAAAGAAATCCCGGTTCCTTTGGTCAAGGAAGACATTCTGGATTGTGCAAAACCTATGTCTCTTGGTGTAAATGGAAATTTAAGCACAATGCCCAGTACAGATCTTCGTCCTGTTAAGTCTCAGCATCTTTCAATATCCGATTCTGAATCCGATGCTATGGATGAAGACTATAAGATATATTTGACAGATTATCTTTATGATGATCGTAGGTCATTTTCAGAAGAGGGCGATGAAGGTACCTCTAATTCAGAAGTGGTAGTGATGGACGTTGATCCATGTAAGAGCAGCCCATTTGGGAGTGAATATTTTCAGCCTACTGTGAGTATATCTAATTCAAGTGCTGTGTTATCTTTGGATTTTGAATTTTAATGGTGAAGGATATAGTTTTTTGTGTATGTTATGTTGGTGATTCTATATTACAGTTTCATACATTGATAGATATTTTTTTTCTCTTTCCAGATGGATGTAGATAGTGGGAAGTGTCTTCAGAGTCCTGGACTTTCTGCTATATGTAAAAGTTCCAATTTCAGGGAGAGGCTCTTAAAAGTTCTTGAAAAACCATACGACCAAGATGAGTATGATTTTTATCTTAAGGAAGTGAGTACATGTAAGGCACGTGTCCGTCACAGAGAATTACGTAGCAGAGTGCTAAAACCATACACACTGGATTCTCAGGGAAAATCGTATCTTCATCTCTATGGCGGTGAGTGTTTTAATCGTATCTTGATTGGATTTTGTTTGTGACCATTGTTCTCCAATGTGTTAAAAGACTATATGAGCTACCTATTTCTCTATTGTAAGTACAATTGTAGTCTGTGGAAACGATTAGTATTTTCAACCCCCTTAAGATCTAGAATGAGTATATTAGTAAATAGTTGGGATGTAGTTAGAGTATTTCAATTGTAAATAGAGGTAGTGAAGCAGAGCATATAGTAAACAACGGAGAGTTGGTTAGAGTATTCCGATTCTAAATAGAGATAGTGGAGAATGGTAGAGGAAAGCAATTATTTGGCCACTGGATATTAGGTCTTTGATTCTTGAGTGATTTCAAAATTAGGAGGGCCCAAGTATCTTAAACTTGGTTATCTTGTAAGTTTGTTATTTTTCTTTTTAAATAAAATTTTGTTCTATCAATTGATATGAGAGCGGTTTAGATTATTATTATGGAAATAGTGGATGAGGAGTTGTTAGAAGTGATTAGCCATTCAAAGTTAACTCTCAAATCATTTTGAGTGGAACGAATGAAAATTGTTAAAGGAATTAGAAAACGTATGAAACTTGTGACAAGTTGCTATAAAAGGTGATGACAGACAAGTGAGAGAAAGTTCCAAAAGAAAAATTAAGAGAGTTTTATGCCTGAAGATGTTCATCCAATAAGAGGATCTTCCATTAAATGTATCTTTAGACATGTAAATATTGTTTGTCAAATAGATTTCCTATTATGCTCTTGCCTTTTTCTGCTCTATTAATTTCTTTGCAAACTTCCAAGTTTATTTGCATGATGTTTATGCCTCAGTGCGGGGTGCATGTATTGAATGTATCTATCTTTGTTTTTATTTTTCAGAGGTTGCTACGAAAATTCAATCAGTTCAATATGATCCCCCCAGAACTTTGAACATACTACGTGGCTTCTTCTATTGGTTGCAGGTAATTTTAATATTATTGTAGAACATGTTTATTTCTATAAACTCCTACGCCTTCAGCAATTATCATGGCAGTGAATGGGCACTTGGGGTTAGAATAGGGCATGTTTGACTAGGGAAGGTAAGAGAAAGGACAAAAGACGAGAAGTAAGATTAAAATAGTTATTGATGAGATGGGAACTTGGTGGGTCAAACAATGGGAAGGGATCTCTTTCCTTCCCTTCCCATCCTGAGAAATAATTTTTTATGGATTTCCGTGACAATCAAATATCAGGAAGAATAGATGTCTTATTGAGTTCATTCCTTAACAATTTGTTGCAAAGATTTTGGGGCTGCTGTCTGTATTCAACCTTTTCATTTCTATATTTCTTTTCTCTAAGAATCATTATGTAAAACTGCTAATTTCTTAGAGAAAATATTGCAATCTGAGATATTCTGAGGTTTTTTTTTTTGGTCAGAATGTGTCACATGATGATGTCTTCAAGCCTTGGATGGACCCATCATGCCTGGATGTGTTGCCACAGTCATAACATGGAAATATAGCTCAGTTTAGCTCTTTGTTTAGTTTCTGGATTTGCATTTGCAGCAGATGGATAAAAACCACAGATAACATGGTTTCCTGAATGTATTTTTGGTGGTTGTGGGTTTCATGCTCTGTAATTATATGGTAGGAGGTAGGTGCTAACCATTACATTGTTTTCTTTCTAGCATGAATCCATGTCATATAGTTGGGTTAGGCTTTCTCATCCTTCTTTTCCCCTTTCTTCTCCCTATTGTTGGTTTTTTTTTTGAAAATCGAGCACTATATCTGGGGTAACTACGTCCATCTCTAGGCCAGTCACTGGGAGACATCAAAGGGAATAGAGACACGAGAGGTGTCTATAAATTAATGTCACAGGTGGATCTTGAACCTCGGACCTTTTGAAAAGAACACCGACCAATGCACCACTCCTTGAAGACCTTATCGTCTGTTAACTCTTTCCCTATCCAGTGGGCCTAGTCTCAAGACAAGTATCTCGCCTTTTATTGCTTTTCTCTTCTTTGGGGCACACATCTTGTAAGCTTTTATGTTGTATATGCTTCTTCACCTAAAATTTTGTGTTTTATCACGTACTAGGCATTTGAAGCGTGAGATAGCAATTCAAGATATTTCAATACTTTAAGTAACTTAATTTTTCAACTCATATTTTTTCTCTCTTATGCGATATATATTCTCTCGTTTTTCTAACCATTACGTTCAAGTGTTAGTAGTCGAATCATACGAATGTTTTATATATTATTCTTGATTATAATTTTATTTATTTTCATGAAATAGAGGTCACTAGTTGAATTTTATGTATGTTTTTATATTATTTTTTATTAAATTTGTTTTACTTCATGAAATAAATGTTAATGGCTGAAGCTTGTGTGCACTTTGAACTTCTTAAAACTTGGTTGAATTATTTCCTTTTGCTAACAAAAAAGAACTTGGTTTTAATTATGAAAGACGAAGTGAATCATCTTGGATTGACCTAGTTTTGTTAATCTAAATGTGATATAAGGCAATGTGTTTAAAATCGAGAAATTTGTTATAGATGACAAATTATAGTATTTATAATCTATATTTTAAATATAACAATTATAAAAAAATATTTCATACATGACAAAATATTTAACTTTTAAATCATTTTTACTTATTATTTTCAATTAGTTTAACTCGATCGAAGCGGGAAGGACTAAAATAATAATCAAACATTTAGCCGAACAGGATAAGAAATGTGAGTATAAATGGAAGAATTACATTACAATGAGAATGTGAGATGATATATTGTGTATATATATATATATATACTATGATTGTAGATCTTGAGGGAGTTGATTGTTATTGAACATAATTCTTGGCTTTCCCATGCTGAAGTTGAGGACTCTTGCATTCATATTGTACTTTATTTCACCATCATATAACATCTTTCTTATGTAGTGTTCTATGTCTGAACCAATTAGGCGAAGTGTATATTCTGTCAATGGAGCCCCCTGTTTTCCACATCCCAAATTAAAACACCATTATAACAAACTTGCAATATTATTCAAATCCACCATCCGTTGCTATTTAATAGATTCGAATTCATGACTTCTTATGGTATGTTCGAACCACCAATAACAAAAAAGAACGAGAATGAAGAGGATATTCGGTGTTCAGGCCACCAAGAATAAAGGAGAGAGAGGGAATGGGAGATTTCCGATCTTCAGGGCTACCGAGAATCATTCTCTCCATAATCATGTTTCTAAAAAATTACTTTCTTATTATTTTCAAAATAATTTTTTATTCTCTTCGTAACTATTTTCACTAGTATCATACACATTATTTGTTTCCATATAAAGTACAAAAAATCATTCTCTTAATTATCATCCCCTTCACTCAAAATACAAATAATCATTATTCTCATAACTATTCACTTTCTTATTCTTACCCTAATTCTTATTCTTCTTAATCATTCTCATTTTTCTTCTCAAAACACATCAGTAAACTCTTCAACAATGAGCACTCGTGCTAGTCGAGCTATTTCTCTTGTTGCCATTTTAAGTTAGGTTGATGTAGCCTTACCCGCAACTTACAATTACAGTATAACATCACGGACACGGGTTCGATCCTAAAAACGGAATTTAACTCTCATTTATTTGAGAGCAATGTAATATAGTCTTCTATGTAGGATTTGTGTTCCCCTCCCTGAATTTGTGGTGAAGAAAAAAAATAGAGAAAGGAAAGAAAGAGGTTACCTCATAATGATCGACAAGGTGTTGAAAATAAGCAAAGACTTTGTTGGAAGTTTGTGTATTCCAAAGAAACTCATTACTTGGATCTAAAATGATAGTGAGTTTATCCATTTGAGTCTGATCAAACTCACAAGTAATTGGGTCAATGTATGCTGCATAGATTCTCACATGTCTTGTCACACTGCTAAGCCATTGCCCTCCATATTCTCTCCCCATGTTCTTGCTCTTCACATTCGCTTGTACTTCCACCGGTCGCAGCGGTGTCTGTGTCGGTGCCGACGACGATTTCGGTTTCGCCTCTTCCTCTTCTCCCTGTTTCAGCTGCTCTGCAGCTTCATTGATCTGAGCTGAGATGGGAAATCTTGCTAGTGTTCTTGTGTTTTGTTTTCTGCTTTTCCAACCAAGCATTGGAAATACCATGTAAGATGAAGCTGCTGCAGCCATTGCTGTCTATCCTTACAAAATGGTTGGTATTGCTTGCTCTCTCTCTTTTATACTTTCTATGAGTTTTTCCATTTCTTTTTATTTATTTTGGATGGATTTTATTTTTTTTTAAATGAGATCCAGTTGTTTGTAGATAAGATTTTTGTGGTTTTTGTTTTATCTTTACCACATTTAATATTGGAATAGTTGCCTATTTATTTAAAACCCATTTTTAATATGTTTTTCTACGTCATTTAAGTTGAATTTGGATTTACTTATTTCAGTTATTTATTTATTGAGAAAAAACCCAACTATATTAAGAACTCGTATCCAAATCCGAGCACACATGCTCCACATCACCACAAAAGCAATCTGTGGGGGAGATTCTCCCATCTCAAAAAACCCGAATCTAATATAGAAGGATCAAGTCATATAGCAACACCTACAATGTTATGATCGAAGTGAAGCAAGTACGTCAGTAGCTATTACTAGTTCTCTCATATAAGAAAAGAAACCTCCTTATATAAAGGAATCTCTATTTATTTTAATTTGAGCATATCTTGTTTATTAGTTTTTTTTTTTTTTTTTTTTTTTTTTTTGAAATGGAGCATATCTTATTATTATCGTAAAAGTTCATAGGCTAATCTCCACGAGTATCAAAAAAAAAAAAAAAAAAAAAAAAAAACTATATTGGAATAGTGGAACCAAAACAAGAAATGCCCTATTTATTTCCATCAATGAAATAATTTAAGATTAAATGAAATATCTAATTTATTTTACTTATTAAACCAATATTTATTGCCTAAATTTATAATTAGAAATTCTAATATCTATAATATATAAAAGAAGTAATTTTTTTTTAAAGGAGAGGTTTAGAAAATATTTTGGTCAAGGATACATTTCATTTACTTTTGAGTTAAATAACATTTGACTTTTTAACTCATAATGTGACATTTGTACATGTTTAGGTAGGCTGGTTTTTTATTTGATAAATTTTTTAAATGTTAACTCAATGATATTCTTTCATATACAACATCCTCTAAAGATAATTTGTTTTGTGTTTTTATGTAAATTTTATAAACTAATTTTTATAACCACTATTTAAAAATCTTATACAAACGAGTTATTATTACAATTTCTTATTTATAATTACTCAAAATAACTCCTCATTTCTAAACACTCAAAATAAATACTCCACAATTTTTCAAACAAACATCCCCTTATATTTCTACTGCTTCCTCTCAAGAAAATTAATAAAAAAATATAGAACATCTATTGCGATTCCATCAAATAATTGATCCAATAAATTAATTATAAAAAAAAAAAAAAAAAAGTGAATGTAAATGTTTTCACAGAAAAGGCCAATAAAAGTAATAATTTTAAGTGAATTTAACTAGAAATCTACATTTTGTGCTTGATTAAAATTGGTGAAAAAATTGCCTTTATAAGAAAGTGAGTCGATCATATGTGACACCATTTAATATCACAAAATTATGTCTTTTTTATCTTTAATATTATTGAAAGAAAAAAAAATAGTGACACCAAATAGTACGACATAGGTAATATAGATGACTTAACCGAATGACGAAGTTTTACTCTTAAAATTGGGCATTTTAACTAACAATTTTGATGGTTGGGTAGACAGTTAGACCATGTGTATATTGCCTTGATCCTTTTAACTCTTCCTCAAAAGAGAAAAAAACACACACTACAATCATACACCTAAATGGTTGTAAACATTCTTCTAAAAACCAAAACAAAAATGTAGCATTCCTTTCGCATTAAAAATGTTGATTTACAATAATGGCAGAAGTGGAGTTTCTCCACAATTCTACAAAAAAAAAAAAAAAAAAAAAAACTAAAACCTAAAACTAAAATGAAACTACAAAACCTAAACTGTGATTGTGTTACAGATATAAGCTGCAGGTATACACTATGGTAAACTGTAGTAGTGAGTTGAATACAAACCTGGCATGGAGTCGAGGAGCAGGCACCTTAGTTTTGCAGCGATTGCATTGTCAGATGGTCGCTCATTATCCGAACTGGTTTGATTAGCTCGTCGGGATCGTCTAACAGTAACTCCGAGTGGTAACCTTCACAAAAGGATGTACTCTGCCTAGCTGAATAGTGGCTTTCTGAAATCTCATCATCACTACCAACATCGAGGCTGATATAATCAGCCAGATCCCCTTCAGGAAAAGGGTCATTCGACGTAACCAGACGCTTCTCAGTCCCCCCCATTCTTGACTCGGAAACACCGTTGTTCTTAGAACCAAAATAACGTCCTTGACCATTATTCTGTCCTTCTGATCGTTTCCTTTTCCTTCCATTGGTTTGTCTTTTAGGATGGTGGAGTTTGCATTTGGGTCTATCAGGACATGTTCCTGTTGCTTCGAACAAGGGGCACACATAACTGTGTTTCTTACGGCACTGAACAATTAGGTACCCACTTTCATTAGATTTACAACACACATGAGGATGAAATGACGTAGTGAACAATAAACTTGAAAAATTAAGGTCCTTAGATAACCATTTTGTATTTTTCTTTTCAAAAATTTAAGCTGACAACAACCCTATGATTTTCCTTCTTTGATATCTATATATTATAATTAAACTATGTTTTTAAATAACCAAACTAGAATTTGAAAAAAAAAAAAAAAAAAAACTTTTGTAAACCAATTTTTGGTTTGAAAATTTGGTTAGTATCTAAATACTTCTAAAGGGTGAAACACTTAGGGCGTGTTAGTTTTTTGTGGAAAAGAGTGAAGTGGAGTGGAAGGGTTAATGGTAATTTAGAATAGTTAACTATTTGTTTGAGAATTGGTATTATTAGTGGTTGGTTAATGAATTACTTGTTTGGAGATTGGTGTTAGTAATAGTTCAGTGATGTGTTTGATGTGATTTTTGATTGAGTAGTTTGATAAAGGATTTGATGAGTGGTTAAGAGGAGTTGTTTACTACCAAATACAAACGAGTGGTTCTTTGAGTGGTAATTAACCACCTCTCTACCAAAAACAAACACACACTTAGTAGAAAATTTGAGTCAAACCAAGTTTAAATTTCAAAACCAAATGATAACCAAATCGTGTCTAAAATATTTTTTTTTGAACTAGTAAGGAAATAGTGCAATTATTTTCTGTTAGAAAGAGTGCAAAACGGTTATGGACACATTTTTCATAAAGCACCACCAATAGCAACCACTACAAAAATTGTTCCCCGCGAGGAGTGCAGCATTGATGAAGCAATTCGAGAAAATCGAAGCTTTTCAGTCAAATGGAACCGAATAGAAAACGATGCCAAGGTTTCCGATTCTGATAGTGTTTGACCAGGATCTGAAAAGTCTCAGCTTCATCAGAAAATGTGTTTGGCCAGAAAATATGCATCATATTTATGAAGTTAAAAATGTACATTAAACAAATTTCTAAGTCCAGAAAAAGCTTTATGAGAGTGGAAATTACCTCGTTGCCAACAGCACAATAGCCCCTGAGAAAAGCCTCACAAGTAGGGGCCTTTGAGTTCACATTGACATGTCTATAAGCACAATTTTTGCTGTTGCATAAACCTGCCAACAAGTCTATCATTAACCTGCAGTCCTACAATTATTATTATTATTTTTTGAAAGGATGAAATTGAAAAATACCCAGTAAGAAGTATGAACAATCAGGCATCCTTTCTGGAATGACCTGTGGAAGACAAAAAATTGAATGAAAAGATTATCGAAAATTAAACCAAAGCTTAAACAATAACAGGTCCATCAATTGAATCAGTGCTGAACCTTATGAGTCAATTTGCAGATTGCGTTAGAACATAAACCATTAAGAAATTTTGTGCAGACTGCAATCTTGGAAGCGTCGTGAATATATGGGCACTTGCCACCTTCTTTGTTGCATTTGCCAAATCTTGTGAAAAATTGACAGTACTTCCACTTCTTAGCGAGACGCTGTCTTGCAGTGTGTAAACTCCATCGAATTTTCTCATTTGCCAATATGCGTGCTCGCCTTTTAGGATTTCTGACCAATTGATTGCCATTTCCAATCTTAACATATCTATCAATATTTCATAGATTCAACCACAAAAATATCAGTTCGATTGTCTAAAAACTAGCAGGTATAAAAAACTGAAGTACTTTGTTTCCACAGTATAAACGAGAGTTGCAATGATAAATGATAATAGTAAATAGGTATACTGTTCATCTAATGTGTATGTGCATATACTCATACCATACTTTATAGCTAAGAATAAGTCACATACTCGTCATTTCCAATCATTAGACTCCGTGGAACAAAAAATTTCTTTGTGCTCTTTTTTGGTTGGAGTGTAGTAGAACCGAATGCTTTGTCATCTGCCGGACATTAAAAGAAGAATAACATTAGAGGATGTCTTTACTTATGAATCCGTGCATGTGAGTAATACTATATTGCATAACCGCATTTAAAAAATATATATATATATTGCATAGCGGAATTTCTTTTTTCTTTATTGATTGGTCTGTCAGAACTTTTTTTAAGAAAATAACAGTTAGGTTCAAACATATTTTATTTCCTTTATTTGACTTCCTCGATGTTTTAATCTCTAACATTTTTTTTGCTTATAATGACTATTTATCTCGTGTGCCACTTAATGCTAAAATCACATTGAAAAGAAAAACAAGGAAATAAAGCAGATGAACCTCCTACACTCCAATTTTATATCAGGTTAATTATGTATCAATAATATTTGTATCGCTCCTTTACAACAAACTTCCAACACCAATGAATTGAAAAACAAGAACAAAAAGGTTCATGGAACCAAAATGTTACTGTTACATTACATGAACTAAAGCAGACACAAATTATGTTTCACCAGTTTTTCAAAGAATAGTTCTAATAACTTTAGAAACTAAGAGGTTACAGATTTAAATTCCAGCCCCGAATGTTAAAACACTGTTTTTAACAACAGAAACCAGCAAGAGCCCAAAGAATCTAGAACAGACAACTAGCAAACATCCAACACAAAAGCAAATATAAACTAGCTGAGAGGTGTCATGACTCATGAACGTAAGGGAAAGATGCCACTACACTTTGTTGTAGAAAAGATATGGCAAGTACAGATGTATAACCGTTATTTACTACAGATGTCCAAACCCACATCGTTTAAATTACAAAAACACTGCAGATCACTAGGCCATGCCAGGAAAATTAAACGTATTCACACAGAAAATGTAAATAAGACTTACAGGAAAACTGACTTCCACCCAAAGTGTCATGGGAAACAGGTGACTCCTTGTTACGCTCTCTTTTCTTCCTTTCAGCATCAGCAACTGCCCTCGTAGCTTCCTATGTTAAAGAAGAAGAAAAATAAGCTATTTTCTAAGAAAGTGTTATCAAGGAAAAAGGTCAAAGATCATTCTTGCCTCTCTGGTGCCCATCAAAAAGATAAATTGAAGACGATGAAGAAAACAAAATTGCAGCCAACATAAATATCATTATCCAACTTCCAACAAACCTCATTAACTCTCTTTGAGCGCTTTTCAATGGATTTTGACCACTTTAAACTAGATCTGCCAATACTTAGTACCTTGGATTTTCGAAGTGAAAATCCATGTTTTGATCTTTCATAAACTGTGTTCCTGTTCCTCAACAGCAACAATTTTCTGGTGAAAAAAAAAAATTGGAGTTACCACTTGTTGAGCCAAAGGACCACCTTATGTTGAAAATGAAAGGAACAGAGATAAGAATAGAAATAGTTCGTGCAACACATGCCTGACTATAGAGGAAGAACTATTTCTCTGAGTAGAAGCGTTTAGCTTGGAAGTCTTCCAATATGATCTTTTCCAAGGAAAAAGACGAGGAGCAATCTTATGATTCTGCAAATTACTGTTACCCGTTCCTGTAGCAACAGAACTGCGAAGTGTCCACACCAAAGAGAACTTTGACGGTCCATGTGTTTTCACTATAGCTGTGAACAAAGTATATATTCAGTTTTATTATAACTAAAGTTAATCCTAAACATTGCTAAGATGAATATCAAGACAACTAAACCACACTACACCAAATGCATGGAAGAAAATTATATATAGGCAGAAATGATGGCTATTCAGGGATTACTATTTACTAAGCATACTTGGACAAGAAACACACACAGACAAATCAGCTGTATGATTTATAACAAAACCAGCAATAATTTAATGAAGTTTTTTAAAAATGAAAGACAGATTTAGAATAGTTTTCTTATCGACCTCTGGAAAGGACATACAGGAAAATCTAGACCTTGAACATTTTTGGGCTAACCAAGCACGAGGCGAGCTATCTATCCAGAAAACACTTCATAATATTTACTTATTTTCTAGCACTATACCACCTAGACAAATGAAACGACAGTTCATGTTCTAAGTTCTAACCAAGAAAAGCAAGTTCCAAGAAAAAGAAATGCCTCTTTTTTGAAACAACAAACTTTTTATTGTGCATGATCAAAAATACAAAATCCATAAGTGAAATGAAAGAGGAGAAAATAACAAACCTTCATTTAAAGGACATGAATATGTGAAAGTGGCTGGTAGCTAAAGCTATTACCAATCAAATAAATTAATAGGACAGATGGTATCGGGAATAAGAGCTCTATACAGCACTACAATTTACACTAAAAAATGTGCCACTATATGCAGAGGTGGGCACAAGGGATAAAAGATGGAAGAATCCTGTAAAACTGCCTCATCGCCGCAATGTAGTCATATTTTTTGTTCATTGTACAGCAATATAATTAAACCTAAAAATTTAAGATCTAAAACGAGATTGTCAAAATACTGTATCAAATATCAATGAAAACATACAAAACTATGAAAGAAAGCTATTATACCTTTATATTGTTGCCTCTTATTGAAACTTCTAGCAACTCCATAACTGTAAGAGCTTGGGGCTCCTGGGTTCGAAATATCTTCTGTGGGGAAGGAAGTCTGCTTTATCTGACATTCTGATGAAGCCCTGACCAACTGATTCTTTTTCCTCTTGTAATATCCATCAGAGGCCAAGGAACAAGTCGTCTCCATATTCTTAGTTGAAAAGACTCTGGGATTTGAAGTGGCAACCAACTGATTTGACTTGTGCTTTACATAAACTATCTTTTTTACAACTGAAGAAACAGATCTCTGGTCTTTTGTTTCAATCAGATTTTCTTTCTTATCAGCAGTACCAACCTCACTTTTAGAAGCTAACGAACTCTTGGAGGAATCCCCAACAGACCTTAACAGATCACTAACAAGTTTAGACTTCATGAGGTCTGGTTCAGTTTCATGGCACGGAGATGGTGCATAATCTTTCACAGAAACAATATCATTGGGCGACCCAGACCCACTTGATAGTGGGGGAGGGTAGGGCTTATCAATGGGAGCATCAGTTCCCATTGCTATAGAATGAAAATGAGGATTTGTGACCTCGACCCTACTATTTGATTTTATGCTAGGCATGCAATCATGTTGATCTGATGAGCTTGAACTCAAATCATGAGAGCCTGAAACTCGAGAAGCAATTGGAGATGGTTTTCTAACTAGACTGTTACCTTTACGAATGTACGAAGTACTTTGAAGCATTCCATCCCCTCCATGTAATTGCCCTTGGGGAGGAATAGTGCATGAAAAAGGCTTATTTCCAGGAGCTTGAACTAAAGAATTAACATCTCGATGCCAACTTCGAGGTTTTGTACCAGAAAAGGTTTTACCAGATGTTAATTTCTTTGAAGCACTGTATGTGGAAAAAGGTTTACCAGGAAAAGTCTGAGATTTGTAATAACCCATATTCTGAATTTTTTTGCAAGAGTTAGCAGAATGGTCGTCAGTTTGCAGTCCACTTTTTAGCTTTTTCAATGCATGCGGTACTACTTTGCCAGAGAACAAATGGTTGCCTGCATGGGTGCCACCTTTTTTCTGATTAATGGCAGTACCCTGTGGAAATATAGTGTCATTTGATGCCCTTAACTCATTCTCAGCATTAGATTTCTCCGTTCTTTTTTTGTCATCTGCACAATCCATTTTGGAGTCAACATGCCTGAGTGATTTCTCACAATGTAATTTTTTGTGCATCCCTCGAACATTGGAGGTTTCTGGTTCCTCTGGTGTATCAAACACACTGCCCTTGATTTCATTATCAGATCTATTCCCATCAGCAGATCTTTCTTCATGCAAATTATCCTGACCAGGATTACAAGATACTTTAACTGCTTCTAGAGACGAAAAATTAAAGGTTTGGGAGGATGGAACTTGAGAAGGAATATCCCACTGTGCAGTATTATTACAAACCATAGATTGTCCTTCGGCAGCATGAATATTTAATTCATCTCTTCCTAAGACTACACTCAGATCATCTCTTTGATCTGTGGCCAGTATGAGAGTACCACTCCCTTCTTTTTCATTTCCCAGTGATACTGACGGAGAAAGTAATAGACATTTTGAAACAATAAACTCCTGGATTGAGCAAGAGCTTTTTTCAGGTTGTTCATATTTCAAGCGGTTTGCAAAGGGGTCTTTATCAATATTTATTTTTTTGGCAGTTTCTTTTGTTGGTATACCATCAAGCATGAACCCCTTTGAACAATCTGTGAAAAGAGCATCCATACTAGATGCTCCAACCTCCTGTCTTTCCATTAACTCACCATTAGAGGTTAAGTGATCACTTAAACTAGAGATGACTGTGATTCCAGGCCCTTCATTAAATTCAACACTGGGGCAAGGCAAGCCAGGACTGGCAATGCATATTTTTCTCTTTTTTTGGAACTTGGGCGGTGCCTCATTTTCTCTATTCTTAGCATCAAAGCCCGTAGACAGTTTATTTTTTGACAACTTACCTAATAAATTGGAATTCAGCATTGCACTCTCTCCAGTGGTGATAGGATTTACATCCATTACCATGCTTCCTACACCAGAACCACTGTGATCTGAAAGGCAATGGTCTTTAGAATTGAAACCTACGCATAAATCCTCAGAATTAGTCTCTTGATTGCTGTCACCAGAACCTGCAAAATCCAAACAATTTTTATTTTCACTCACCCTAGACAATGATTTCTCACCTTGTCCACCACTAATTGAAAACTTAGCTACGACAAGACTTTCTATAGAACTAATACCTAGTGAAGCAGAACTACCGATAGATTCCTGTTCTCTCGTAGTACTACCTACCCTCTCACAGTTAAGAACCTTATTCATTTGTACATTGGTAGACTTATGATAAGCATCTGAATCCTGATTAATAAGCTGATCACCATTATAGTCTTGCAAATTTATGGAATCAATTTGCATTTCCGATGCTTCTGGATTTACACTCACCAAAGAATTGCTAATTGTGACTTTTGCTTCAGGTATTCCAACAACATCAGTCTCAGGAGGTTCAGTCACCTTATTTTCACATAGCTGCTGGCAAAGTCCATCAACAAAACAAGTTTCAGAAACTGGAGTATTATCTTGAAACTGAGTTACCAAATTGTCACAATTCATGGGGATGTCTATATTAACAGCCATACTATTTTCATTAACACAATCATCTTTAAGATTAGGAACCTTTGAACTCAATATTCCAAACTGACTGCCTTCTACGGAAAACATGGTAGAGTTAGACTCTTTACCAGATACCTTCTCAAGTGGTGATAAGTCTTCATTCCCACAAAGTTTAGCATTGTCCAACTTACCACTTTCAAAATCAAACTCATTAGGTCCATTCAATAATTTAAGATCCTTGTTAGAATTTAAAAGTGGTGGAATGGCAATAAAAGAACTATTTTTCTCAAGATGAACACTAGTTCCTCTACCCTCTTTTATCGAGGAATCCAATGGAGAATCTAAGCTGTTCTTATAACCCTCATCTGCAGATGCACATTCCATTCTCATATCAGTGCTGGCTAGACATTCTTCTGATGCTATTAGCAAGGCAGATTGGTCTGATTTTTTATCATCTAGTGATCCAGACATATCATGCTGAGAAGACTTCAACACAGAACTGTGGCCAAAGATCATTCCAGATGTGGATGACTTATTTCCTGAAACTTCTGAATCCTTATCAGACTCTGTAATAACTGGTGGAATATTTGCCAAACTACCTACTTTCAGAAGGCCATCATTGCCTTTTCTTGTCTGTAAACACATTTGGTGACTCCCTACCTTCTTCACTACTTTCCTCACAACTTTTTTCTTCTTCATGGTCCTCACTGTAGCTACTTTTCCAGGAATATTAGTTCCTTCTATTTTTGACACCTTTCCTTGAGACAGCGTTTCGACATTAGTTTTTCTAGGAACCAACGAAACACCTGTTAAACTATTAAATCCATTACCAGCCAAGTAACCTTTGGCCTTCTCTTCTTCCTTCAGCTCATTTTTAGAGCGTGGGGGACAAGTGGCAAGATTCGTAGCATCGTTTGGGCCTAAATCATCCTTGTTCTGTCCGGTTAAATGTGAGTTAGAAGAGTCATGGTGGGAAACAGGAACCAAGACATTGGTAGTTTTTTCATTTCCAGACATCGTGTCCACATCTGAAATAGGAGCAGACTGCAGTGGTGCCAAAATTGCCTTGGCCACCAAGGAATTGGATTTAAAAGAAACATCAAGCTCCATGGGACTTCCCTCTCTCTTCTTCCCAGAATCCATTCTGTAGACCAAAGATCTAACCTGATTTTTGCCTCTGAGGAAACTGTTCTTCTCATCAAAAATATCAGAATCACGTAATTGTTCACTCTCTCGATTACTTTGACAAGGATTTGCCATTTGAATTCTAAGGAAAGCACTCTTTTTCTGTACTTGCTTTCGCGGTGTGGATGTATACTCATTATAACCTTCTATACCACAGGTATTTTCGTTGTAATAGTTTCCGGATTCTGGATTAGAATGCCCATGCTTTCCGGATATAATTCGAAAATCACTACGGTTACCATGTCCTCTATCATTATTTCCGTCTGTGTATGAATTGTGCATGTTTCTACAGGCTTGTTTGCTATGAACCCATCTCTGATTTTTACCAGCTACATTACCATTCCTGCGAGTCCTAAAAGATTCTTTTTCGTAGTTTGAGCCATAGCGATGTTTATCAAAACTTCCTGAAGTAAATTTGTTTTCCCTAGACAATGGACCCAATTCCATAAAAGACATATTACACTCCTCATGCTGATGATTGGGGTGATAATAATAATCCTCCTCTCCACGTCGTAGCAGCTCTTCTCTTGGATTAGTGTGAAACCTATCATTGTATTCTGCCCCCCGCCTAGAACTATTACCTGAACTATACCTAAACATATCAGGGGGCGGATACGGCATGGAAGATCTGTGATCAATCTCTCGGTGGCCCGCTCCATGATCAAAATCAAAAGGAGAATGCGGAATCGGAGGTCGATTATCAGCTGAGCCTCTATGTGGATCCGAAACATCAAACTGAGTTTCATGGTACGAATGTTTTGGGTCAACATAATCGCCACGAAATCCTCCATCGTAAGAGATTCGACTGGAATGCGGAGGGGATCGCGGAAATTCATGAAGAGGATACGGAGACCTCAATTGGTCATCGTGATTAGAGGAAGAAACAACAAATTGGGGTTGGGCGGGATTGTAACCAAACGGAAGTTCCTGCGACGGGGGTGGATAAATCGGAGGATGGCAGTGGGACGGAAGTGGCGGCGGTGGTGGCGGCGGAGGGAAATCTAGCCCTAAATCGTGAGTGTTATGAAAAGCATGACGGTGATTGGGAGGAACGTGGAAATTGGAATCATCCCGGAAGAAATGGTGTGGAGGAGAAGAGATGTACCTGGATTGATCCCGTTGATGATAAGGAAACTGAGGCATATCCATGGCGGAGATCAGATCTGGTTCAGCGGTCACCGTTTATCGTCGTTCTTGGTTGAATTTGGATTGGTATTTTCACAGCGGTTCGTTGAAATCGGGGATTATGTGGTGCAATTCAAGCGAAATTTGGCGTATTGCTGAATGAATTTTGAGTACACAAAGTAAAGGAGGAAGGATTTGGAAAGATGGGTTTTTTTTTTTTTTTTTTTTTTTTTTTTTTGGAAAAATTGAAACAAGATACCAAAATCAAATTTCTAAAGTCAATAATTATATGTTTAACTCTCTAACATCTATAGAGTCGGCCAAAATAACATTTATCACCACTTAAGAGTTAGGCTCGATAAAGGCTAACGGAAAAGGCGACCCTCGAAATCACATCCATGATGCTTGTACAAATTGTCGTTGATTCCATGTTTTTGCTCATGAGCTCAATAAACCTGCAATGGTTCCTATCATGACCAAATGACATCAGGGTCTCAAACCAACCATCAAATGCCACATTTTATATATTTGACATTCCATGTTGCATTGAAATATAAATTATGCGATCCCACAAAACATCGACCTCCACCCTATTTTGTACTCATGTAAATAGCTCGTCCTGATTTCTTCCGTTCCTGTCAGCGAAACAACATTTTGGTCAATAAACTTAACAGTCACATCCTACAGACCCTTAGGCGAGGCTCGAGACATGTTATGACTAACAATATTCCTAAAGTGACAAATCTTACATAGCTAAAAAATCGTCTGTCTCTGAGAGACAGACGCTTTGAAGCATAGGCTTGGACAAGAGTCTACGCTTGAGCTAACATTCTTGAAGAAGTTCTCAAAGTCAACATGATTAAGAAAAAATGCTTTCAGGAGAAAACTATCCACTTACAACCTTTAATAAGATGTAGAGAGCTTTCCATAACTTTTTTTACAAAGAGAACGACAAAGTGTTGATTTCAATACTCCTGGTAAATATTTTACTTGGTCGGTATGACATTTTAAAGTAAAGTCCAAGCACCCAACTTTACCTTTTGGAAAACACCTAGACTGACAACTTTTTCTATAGAGAAATAACTGTTCATCGTTAGACTCGAAGCTTATGCCTTTCTTTCCTACTCTCCAACTATGAAATTCACGCATTTGACAAAAAAATAAATAAAAAATCGTTGGGATCTTTGCCCTATATAATCTCATCACTTACATTTTAGTAACTCACAAGGATTTTTAGAATGACATTCGTCACCATCTATGGGAAATAGGCTTTCACCAAATCAATGTCTTAACTATGATAACTTATAATTAGCCACGAGACCCATCTTTCTGCTAGCTCAAGTCAATTTTAGTAAGCCTCCTATCACCGTCCATCTACATCCAAAGGTCCTTCCCTGGCATTAATCTTCTTCCCATTGCCCACCTTCCCTCTATAACCTTTCAAGAAAAAGCTCATTTCCCCATATTGTTCTATTCAAAGTATATGAAGAGTTATTTATCGCTCGTGCATTCAGAAAGTTGTCATTATAGAAGTAATATTCCCTCAGGACATTGAATAACAAACTGCTTTTTCTTAAAAGTCTCAAACTATGCTTGGCCAACAAAACCTGATTAAATGGATCAAAGTTTCTAAACTCCAAGTTTTCATTTTCCTTGTTAACCCCCAACTTCATCTAGTGCATTTTTTCCCTCACCCTCTTATCAAAACTCGGCACACGTGCCTTCCATCTTTTCATTAAAAGACTTGAGGAGTTTGAAGCAGCTTATAGCATAGTTTAAAATCGCTTGCTGCACTGTCATATTAAACAATTCCTTACTCCCTCATTGAGACAGACATTTATTTTATGTTGGGAACGCACCTCTACTAATTGTCAATTCTTTATAAGCTAACAACTATGTGACATAATTGTCAAAAAAGAACAAATTTGTGATATGTCCTTTTATCTATTGAGGTGTATAACATTCACATTTCTACATTATTCTTAAAACCCTCTATGCAAAATTTCCTAAACCATCCTTGCAACATTCCCATTTTTGTTCATATACTTTGAATTTTATTTCATTTTGATCTATAATCTATCAAAAATCTAATTTTAATTTTTAGATTTTCAAGTTTATTCTAATTTAGTTCATGAACTTTCAAACATTTTCCATTTTGATTACTAAACTTTCAAAAATGAGTTCACCACACAATTCTTTTTTTTGTTAATTTTCTAAAATATATATATATATATATATATTTCTTTTTATTTTTTGAAATAGATATTCACACTATACTTAGGTAACCACACATTTTTTGGTCTCGAACCAGAGAGCATAACTTCAGAGCCAAAGTCTTCAACCAAGTGAGCCACGAGACAAAAAAAAAAAAAAAAATTTCTCTAGAAACTTTAAAACAATCTTTAGTATTTTCTTTACTTTATGAACAAATTTTTAAATTTATTATACGATTATTATTATTATTATTATTTTTTTTTTTTTTTTTAAAGTATAGGTGCTAAAATGTTATTAAAAAACAGGTGCTAAAAAAATATATGTAAGAATTTCACTTTTATTCATACAGCCTCCATTTCCTTCATTGTTGAAGTGAAAAAAAAGCTTCATGAAGAGAAAATGATCTTGCAGAGAATCCCAAACAACATTGTAATGGAGATTCTGTTAAAGCTCGATATTGAAACCCTCTGCTCCGTCGCATGCGTCTGTAAAACCCTAAATTCCGCCGCCGTCGAGGCCGTTTCCTTCCTCTCCACTCTCCATCTCCCCATCGTAAGTTTGTGCTTCTTTTCGTCCTTAATTACAGCTATTAATCAATCTTGGCCTTCGTTTTTATGCCGAAATTTTCAATTGCAGGCTTTTTCTCCAGATTCTCAAACTCTTAACAGTGGCATTCTCGGTCGGTGCGGTCGAGGCTTGAGGAGCTTGACTGTTAATTGCCTTCGCCTCGATGATTCTTCTCTGGTTGGTTTTCTTGGATCTCATCTCCTCGAGCTGAATTTGCTTTGCTGCTCTTTGCTCTCTTGTAAATTCCTCTCTGCCGTAGCAAAATGCTGTCCCAATCTGAGGTGAGAATGTTGGATATTTTCAAAAAAAAATTATGTTCTGTTGTTTTAGTTGGGATTTTGTATTTATTTGGTAAATTGTAATCAACAATCAAGAATTGAAGTGCGAGAAACAAAGAACACACAAGTTTAGGAGTTCACTTGTGTTGTGTTAGCTTTAGGAGTAGAAGAGCCAAACCTTAATCATCAATCAATAACTAAAGAGCGGGAAACAAAGAACATAGAAGTTTATGTAATTCATTAACTTTGTGTTAGATCGTAGGAGATAAGAAGAAGAGGTTTTTTTGTTAATTACATATTTCAAAATGAATTTTAAGAGAGTTTATATAGTACATTCTATTAAAATCTTAATACAACATATGTTCTAATAAACATAAAGAAGGCATAATACAAAATATAAAACTCAATCACATATTTCAAACAGGAAGATCCCTAACTGTGTGTAACTGTGGTGCAATATTGTTCAAGGCATGTCAACAGCGTTTGATTATTTGTTCATATGTAATGTTTTCTTTTTTTGTTAGGTCGAGTTGAATGAAATGCATATGCTGCCATCTAGATTCTTGAATATTGCATCGATCTATTTCTCATTACGTACTTTGTGACTGGTTCATATCATTTTAGGGTGCTTGTGCTTGAATTGGCCGCTCTAGATTCTCCCAGAGTATTCTTTAGAAGCATGGCTGAACTTTTTGCAAGATGCTTGTTCTTAGATGTAAGTTCATACGACAATTTATCCCTTCTTAACAGTTTTCATTGTGCTTCGATTCTTAAACAAAATTATTACAATCATTAAGTAGTAACATAAGATGTTCTTTTTGTTTTCGGCAAATGGTAGTCAATCTCCCTGAAGATTCGAGGAGAAGGAGATGTCGAGGCTATTTCTTTTGAAGGTGTTGAAGCATTTCTTCTTCTTCCCAAAGCCACTAAAACACTGAAATTGAAGTCACTACTTCATCAAGAGGCAATCTACATCATAAAGACTCTATATGCGAATTCTATAACTCTCACTAGTTCCAAAAATCTCAAATCCTCTCCACTAGCTCCAGGATTAATGTTTCAATGCTTGTCTCTTACAATGGATGTTATTTCTGACGATATAATGAAAACCATTGTTGACTCTCTTCCTTTTTTGGTAGAGCTTCACTTGGAAGACATGCCGAACCATGACCTATTGGTGCATCGTGACTTGACAAATATGGGACTTTATTCATTGAGCACTTGTCGTAACATGAAATCGCTTTCTCTTATTCGTGGTAGACATAATCACCAAGTCTCTTTCAAAAAGTTGAATGATATAGGCATGTTTTTCTTGTCCGAGGGATGTAAAAGTCTCGAGTCAGTGAGGTTCTCTGGATTCTCTAAAGTCAGCGATGCTGGATTTGCATCTATCTTTGCCTCATGCAACAACTTGAAAAAATTTGAAATTCGTAATGCATTACATTTGTCTGACTTGGCATTCAACGGTTTTGATGCTACCGAATGCCCCTTAACGGAGTTAAGATTACTATCATGCAGTCTCATAACTTGTGAATCGGTGAAGCAGTTGTCCTGCTCTACACACTTGGAAGTCCTTGATCTATGTGGGTGCAAGAGCATATCAGATTCGTGCCTTGATTTCATTTCCAATTTGCATTGTTTATCATCTTTAAATCTAACTGCTGCTGATATTACCGACTATGGTTTATCCGTTCTTGGTCAGGGAAGTTCACCAATCACACGGTTGTCTCTCCGAAGTTGCAAGAGAGTAACCGATGAAGGAATCTGTCAATTGTTTCATGGTACTGGGACAGTGAGAAAAACATTATCTGCCTTGGATCTTGGATATATTTCGGGAATAACCGATAGAGCAATCCAAATAATTGCTTCTGTTGGTGTCGGGATTACTGAGTTATGCATCAGATCTTGCTTCCATGTGACTGATTCTTCAGTGGAAGCTTTGGCTATGAAGAAACAACTCCAAGGTGAAGGTGTGTTACTTCATAGACTCGATCTTTTTAACTGCATCGGTATATCGATTGGTGCATGTAGGTCATTTAGGGTACCTCTGTTTCCTGGATTACAATGGCTTGGTGTAGGCAAAACTTGTCTCAATAATAATGAGAATGTTGGTTTAGTTGAGCTTTGTACTAAACGACCTTGGTTGACATTATGTTTGGAAGGTTGTGAAGTTGGATGTCATGATGGATGGCAATTCCATAGATGATAATGATGTTGAAAACTTTAATTTGAAAGTGCAAATATGTTTAAATATTCTAACTTATGATATATATATATTTTACTCCCTTTTTTTAGGGTTATAGTTGTCTTTCTCATTTTCAATTGGAAAGGCCTTTTGTGATTTGGGTTCTTTGTAATTTCAACCATCAAGCAAAATTGTTTCTTATCCAAAAAGCGAGGGCATACATGTTGATTGATATCATTGTAACAATTATCCGTTTGAATTCTGAAAGGCAAACTATCGTATTTGAATTTCCTATCTAATTTACTAAAATTGTTAAGATTTTTCTAATTAAGTTCTTACTATCTTGAAATGTTAACATTATGATATATTTAAAGCTAGATATATGCATTAGACTTTAATAATTAGATGCTTAAAAAATTAGCTCATATTGTTTGAAAAGTGTCGATTTAATCTCACTGTTTTCAAAACTTTTATTTGTATTCTATGTTCATGTTTAAAGCTGATTGATGATCCTTAATCAAAATTTCTTAGGTACATACACACATTCCCATAGCCATGTTCATTTTGAAAAACTTTATCCCATTTGCTAATGAAGTGTGGAAGACTTGAATAATAAGGTGAGGAAAGTGCATCCATAAATTTGCTTCGATGCCAACGACAAAATTATTTTGATGCATAATTATTTTTAGTTGAACTTTGTCAAATAAAATCATAAGGGATAGGATTCCCTAAGATGAAAATGGAAACAAGTTTTTTCTTTTTTTTTTTTTGAAGAAACGAAAATGGGCATTCATGAAGTTAATCCATAATAATATTATGATAAATTATTAAAATTGTATTAGACAACTTTTTCTCACGACATAATTACAAATGTGAGTAAAGTGCAAAGTCATGTAATCATTAATATTTTAATAATATATTATAAATATTATATTATAAGAAAATAAGTAAACATACACATTGAAACACGTTGATTTCAATTACTACATTTGCTGGATTTTTTTTAGAGATCGTATTCTAAATTTTACTAACTTGATAAGTTTCCCTAATATTATTTACTTTTCCATTGCATTTTTTCTCCATGAATTTAATGTTTATACTTTGTATAATATAAATCTAAGAAAAACAATGTCATATTCTATGATCACTTTTAACACTAAGTTCCCGTAAAAAAAAAAAAAAAAAAGAAAGAAAAAGAAAAAAAAAAAAGAGAACTTTACACTAAAGTTAGAGACCAAACAAGTGTTTCCATAACCTATTTTAAAATAATAGGCCTTCACAGTTTACATATAGCTTCAAGGTTTGTTTCACTTCTCAAGACATCTCTTCTTGCAATCATCAAATTCAGTCCAGTATATCTTTGGCATTATAATAAATACTTCTCCATCATAATCATCAATTATTATCAAACATGCTCTAGATATATGGAATGATAAAAACATCTTTAAACTGCGAAGTATCAAATAAAAAGCTACGAATGAAAAGTTCATAGTCTCACTCTAACCTAGTTATGAAGTATCAAAAAGAAAGTTACAAAAGAAGTGTCCCTCTGGTAGAGACTTGAAGCTTTCAGAGTATGCTTCTTTAAAGGTCTTGTATTTGAAATCTATAAATTCGATTTAATTGTAAAATCTCTTTTATCCCACCGCAGGTACTCAGGTATATAGAAGCGGACCGGTCAATTAAAAAAAAAAACTATCCTTTCTAGAAAGACTTGCATACTCTGTTGCTAAGCTCAAATCATTTCCATTTCTACAGCAATCAAAAATAATAATTAAGCGCAAAAAAAAAAAAAAGAAAAAAAAGAGCAAAGCGAATTTCCATACCACCCTTCAGGAATCACTCTAATCCATCATCATCAAAGTAATTGAACTTTTTCGTTTCTGCAATACAGTGGTTTCTGCAAGGGGCTTTCATATAAAAACTGACCGGCCCCCTCTTCGACTATGTCGGTCATATGCAATGTTGAATTTTTCGACCAGCTCGTTCATAGTACTGAAAGAATAGTGTTTTTTCGTGTGAGGGGTGGTAAGGGAAAAAAAAATCATGTGAGCAGACCTCTAAAGATGTTGTCTTATTTAAAAAAAAAACGTTTTTAATCCTTTTAAGTTTTATGTTTAAAAATCAAACGTTTTTATCATGATATGTTAATATTGCTCAATTTTAGTTTTTGAAATTACAAAATCATTAGTTACACAAAAGAGGTTGATTAGTATGAAGATTAGACTAATTTTAAATCACAATATATTAACGAGGTGGTTATTTTGGTCTTAACATGAAATTAGTCACAAAAAGAAAATGAGTAAAAACCATACAAAAACTAAAATTGAGCATTATTGAAAGGTCAGAAGTAAGAGTGTTTGATTTTGAAACATAGGGATTACAAATAAAATTACACCTTTTATATGTATTTGTTAGTGCCTAGACTAGTTTGTGCACATTTCGACTAATCTTACGAGATAACCATATGGCTTGTTGTCAAGGTAACCCATAAGTTATTAAATCTTAGGTAGGTCCTTTTAACTTTTTATTATTGACATGTATCTTCTTAACCACTAGGCCTATCATAATTTTTAATCAAATTACGTTCCTATCATCCAAAGAAAATAGTATACATAAGATAAGAAATATCCAACCTTGAGCAACTGGTGTTCATTGATAGGTACGTTATGAACATTGTGTCAATATATTCCTGAAAGGAAAGAGATCACGGAAGTAAGAATAACTGATCACTCATCCAAATTTTCGGTGCAAATGTTTATGTTTTTAACTGCAGGATAATCAAGGCCAGGGAAATTAGACACGTGAGATTCGAGAGCACTCACCATCAAGAAATCATCTTGAAACTTTTCAGATTCAGTAACCGGTAATCTTCTGAGTAAACTTGACACTTGTCTTAGTAGGGAATTTTCCAAGGGAACATTGCCTGATCCAAAGAATAACAGACATGACAAAAAATGAATCTCAAACAGAGCCGTTTAATCACATGTATTTGTTTGAAAATTTCACAAGCCCATCAGGAACTACTAAATGCAGCAGTCATGTTCTGATGATTCATCAGAAAACAGAGTCCAACCACAACTGACAAAAAGAAAAGGAATACTCATCGCGATCTTTATACTCTCTGTTAGTGAATATTATTAAATGTACCCTAACCTATCTGCTTAAGCTTTAAGATTGATTAATGGTTTAACATAATTCAACATGATATCAGAGCAAAAGGTCATAAGTTTGAACTCTTGCCAAGTCGTTTCCTTCCCCATTTAAAATTAATTTCACTGGTAGAACATTTTTAAAATTTCTAAGTCCACGAGCGAGAGGGAGTGTTAGTTGATGTAATTAAATATACCCTAACCTATCGGCTTAAGCTTTAAGGTCGATCAATGGTTTAACATAATTCAACATGGTATCAGAGTAGGAGGACATATATTCGAATCCTTGCCCAGTCGTTTTCTCCCCATTTAAAATTAATTCTACTTGAGGACATTTCTAAAGTTTCTAAGTTCACAAGTGAGGGAGAGTGTTAATTGATATAATCCAACCTATCGGCTTAAGCTTTTAGGTTGATTGGTGGTTTAACATAATTCAACACTCTTAAGTTTCGACGAACATTTTGTGCTTAGTAAAGAATTCAAAATACCATTTTGCATTTCCAGAAGATAATTGTGAAGTATCCTGATCCTGCTGTTCAGCATTTTGATGGCACTGTGAATACCCGAAAGGTGTGCAGCCACTGCATTCAAGACCAAATTTCACTCATTATATTGCATGTCAGTACCACCGCACATAATATTCTTCTTTCTGGCAGTAAGTACTAACGAAGGTTTAAAGCCAGATTGAAATAAATAGGTAAAAGATCACTAACGTTGAGTAGCAGCAGAGCCTCCATCAGATGGTTTTAAATGTGCAACATGATCGACAGAAATTCGCTCAGCTTCTACTGTCTTTGATGAGTATTAACAGGAAAATGTGCGAGAAAATCAATAACCAGAATTGCAATAAGTTTGAAGGACTCAAGGAATGAAGGAACAAACAAACCTCTATAGTGTAACTTGAGCGAACAAAAATTAGCTGAGGAATCCCTTCTATAACATGTAGCTCTAAAATTGTAGAAACCCCACAAACAAGATACAAGAGTTAATACCACCAATGCAAACAATTTTTTTCTAGTGGAAATTCCACCATTGGAAGTAAAGCGGCATGTTTCAATTAAATAAATTACCATTCATGTATAATGTAGACATTAAGAGCAAGATAAGTAATTTTCATTGTGGTTCACAAAATGCTTTGAGTTTCAATTGGGAGGACCAAGTGATAGGTGCAACAAATTTGAAATTCAGTCATTTAAAACGATCTCATAATTTTAAGAGTCAAAATTTAACTTTTCCTTCTCATAAACAAATATTATTAAGTATAATACACAAAATAATTTTTATCTTCAAGAGTAGTATAGCCCATAGACAAATATACCATGTTACTGACATCCCAGAATCTACAAAAACTTTTTTTTTCCTGAATTCAACAATAACTGAGAATGGGGAGATTCAACCCCGTAGCCTCTCGGTTATTAAGTCATGCCCGTACTCAAATATTATTGCCTCCCGAAGCTACAAAACTTGCTCCAATTTCATTTTATCATAACTTCCCAAAGAACAGACAAGCCAATAACTTTGTTCTTGTCCACGAACTTGTGATCATCCAAGAGAAAAGTTATCAACTTATTGATGCTTACCAACATAGTTTGACTAGAAAGATAATTTGGAAAAAGACAAGGGCTTAAGAAAAAGTTGGCAATCCCTAGCAGATGAAACCAAACTATACGAACAACATACACCACTACGGAAATCACGGATGCTCCACTTAAGTCAGGATTTTAGGAGCACGAGTGAGATACATTTATAGCTCGGCCTAGCACTATATAGGGCACTGTAAATCTGCTGCTCTAGAAAGTCAGAACGTGGATATGGGTCACACCCATCCAACCTTCTGATCAGCCCATGGCCTAAGTAGGCTGGCCTACAAACTACTACATGGGCCTCACATGTATACCATATTGGAGATCCTTCCTCAAGGACTAAATGGCCCCTCTTGGGTTACAGGCCCACGCTACTGAGCCAGGTCACGGATGCTCCACTTAAGAAGAATTGGCCTTAGAATAATGAAGAAAAATGAAGGATAATATTATCACAGAAGTTAATTGGCAAGACAACTTAATTCATATATAATGAGGAAAATGAAGTACTGCATTGAAAACCCTTGTAAATAAGACAAAAAGAAACAAGGCATATTACCACTCTCGTATATAGTAACTGGGAGATCCTTTTGAGCATGATTAATTGAAGGATTGAGAAGAACATAGACAGGGCTTTCATTGATATCCATCAACTGTTATGTCAGAAAGATCACCAAAATTAACTGAAGTACGATTATATCAATTACAATATTCAAATTTCTCATCCAAGAAAAAAAGTACAATTATCTATCAAACTGTATTCTTTTTTTTTTTGATATCCGTGTCTGTTCGGGCCAGCTTGCGCGCACCTCGACTAATGTCACGGGACATACAGCCTGACCCTACAACTTTTGGATTTTAAGGAAACCGGTAGAAAATTAATTCCTAGGTAGGTGGCCACCATGATTGAACCCATTACCTTAGGCACCCCAAGGCCCTTCTTGACCACTAGGCCACCCATGGTGGTTTGAATCGAAATTCATTGTTGAAAGCTAAATACAAAGAGTAAGTTATGCATCCTCCCAATGAAGACCAGGAAGGATATAGAGATCCTTCAATGGGGTTAGAGAACAAGCATAATTATTAAAAAATAAAATCTTTGGGAGAGTAGACCTAGATGAAGGCCAGCTTGAAAAGTGTTTCTATCATATTATCAAACGTGTCACCGCAAAGTAATGTGAACATATTCGGAACTCTTGTAAATAAGTAAATTTCCAAGCAATAAAGACGGGAAATCTTCAGCCAGTAAACTTATATTTGAAAACTGAAACTAGAAGCTTTGGTATAAGATGGATGCTAATACTAATAGAGTGGCAAGACAATACTTAGCCACGAGATTTTAGAATTTGTTCATTCAGTCGGTTCTACTAATGCACCCTAAATTGCTTCTATCTATCATACACTCTAGGTGGTCACCCCTGTAAGGAAGATGAGAAGCTAGTGTGTGAAGAGAATTTTGTTGGATTTCATGACAAGAAAGCTATCGTTGGACATTTCAAGACAAAGAGTGTTTTGCATTTTCTTTGAATCTATTGTTTAATCGGTCGCCCAATGGCACGAATGCTCCCCACTCTTTCATAACTATAGCTAATATACCCTGACTAATTAGAAGGGTTTTTGTGATTTCTATTCTCATGGGGCCTCCCCTTCTTCGGTAGCATTAAATTGTTTCTGTATCTTATCCAAATAAATAAATGAACACCCATAATTCTCAGGTCGGCTAATAAAATCTATAGGAATCAAGAGTCCGTTCAACAAAATTCACTTACTACAGCATAATTGAGAATGTGAAGAGACCATGTAAACAACTCTGTTCCAAGATAGTAAGATATCAGTTTAAATAGTAACTCACAGCCTTATGAATATGCATATCAGTCTCCATGGCATCACTCCCAGTAGAATACCATCCCAAAATGTAGAAATGGGGAAAAACTTTCTTATCTGCCCAAACAAAGCGCAAATCGATTATCATAAAAAACAAAATCAACACCACTCAAAAAGCAAAAGAAAAATGAAAACCAGTTCAGAATTACTAACAGAGCTCTTGCTTCTTCTCAAGGAAAGTGCGGTCCAGTGAATGAGTTTCGGGATCATAAAGAAGCTCGAAGCTGTTGAAGATCTCAACCGTGCGACCGCTCTGAACGCCGACAACACAACCGTAAACCCTATGAGCGGGAGAAGAGAAAGAGTCCGCAAAATCGGTGCCATTACTTCGAGTGCAAGTTGATGGAGCTGAACAGCCTAAGGAAGGGGGATTCATCTGAGACTTAACCCTGGTGTAGTGATCGGAAATGTTCACAATTACCAGAGGGTGCAGCTTGAATGTCAATCCGCTGCCAGACGACGCCATGATCAATTGCAACGAGGAACAAGCCGATCGAAAATCTGAAATTTGCTTGATCTAAAATTCAAAAACCAGAGAAAATGGAACACACCAGTTGCTGGAATTTTCTACTTCGTTCTTCAATTGCCATCCATATTCATAATTTCGGCGATCTCACAACTTTCAGAAAGAACTCGAGGTTGCGTTTAAGAGAAGGGAAACGAGGATGACTTCCGTAGGAACGAGAATTAGGAAAGTACGAGAAAGATAAAGGATTATTTGTATGAGCAAAAGAAAATGATTGATAAAAATACGAGTAAAAAAAAATGATTGTCACGGAATCTGATCTCCAACTGAATTAACACAAAACAAGAAAATCACTTAGCGTTCAATTCTTTTGATTCCATCTTATTAATGATGATCCAAACACATCTTAAAGTTGTTCAAAAAATAATTATAAGAGTGATTATTTTGTGTGGTTATTGAAGTAGAAATTATAGTAATAACTCTTCTAAAAAAAAAAATTATAGTAATAACTCTGAGATGTTCAAAAGAGCTGTAGCTCAACGACATTAGTGAACACCGAAGGACTATGAGGTCTCGGGTTCGAATCCCCCACCCCCAATTGTTGTAATCTCAAAAAAAAAGAAAGAGTAATTATAAAAAATCGTTTTGTAATATTTTCGACAATCTCACAATTTTGTGAAAGAACTTAAGTGTTGTTTGATAAATAATCGTAAGACTGATTATTTTGAATAATTATGAAATGAAGATTATAATAATAACTCATTTGAACAATATTTTTCAAACACTGATTATAAAAGGTCATTTATGAAAACAAAATGTTGCAACATTATAACTCAACTCATGTTTGACTCACCGATTATAATAACTATTAGGGTGAAAGAACTCGAACTCATATTGTTTTCTTATTAATTACTATTTCAAACGCAAAAAGAATAGTGGTTCAGCAACATCAGTATACACCCAAACATTGAAAAATAATCTTTGAAATAATTAGTAAAAACAAACCAAAAGCTATTTTATTCATAATATAAGACTTATTTATGATAGAAATAACATAAATATGTATAAAAATGCAAAATCTTAATCCAAACACCCTCCCAAACATAGAAGAACACCATAAAAATGTATAAAGTTGATGTTATTTGCTATATTTGACAAAGAAAAGGAAAATACATTATTGTTTGTCAAATTGTACAAACATGTTTCAAAGAATATTTGTCGAAAAATAGACAAAGCTATACAGTATAAATATACACAACTATACTATATACCAATGTTATTTTCTAAATAATTAGTATGTTATATTTCTACATCAAACACAGTATTAGATTGGTTTTTAACAAAGGGGTTTCCAGTAGAATCCAAATCAACCAAAAAAGTATCACCGGGCTTTGGATCTCCATAAAGGAATGCCTCACTTAAAGGATCTTCAACTATCATGGTTACTGCCCTCCGAAGAGGTCTCGCACCATAAGCTTGGTCATACCCTACTTTGCATATCAGATCCAATACCGATTCCGATAGCTCTATACCGATACCGAGCGACATTAGCCTGTCCTTTATTTCTTGCAGCATCAGGTTTAAGATCTCGAGCATCTGATATGAAAAAAATGCAAACCAATCATATGAAAACTCGAACTCTGTGATGATACGACATTCAAAATGAATAATTGAGGTTATAATAATGTGTAGCTCAAGGTTAAAATACAAACGTTTTAGTCAAAGAGAGTTTGGGCGATCCAAGAGGCCAGAGATTCTATGTTTTATGGTGACCACCGACCTAAGAAACAATTTTCTTCTGGTTTTCTTAACATCTAAATGTTTCAGGATTAGATTGTATGTTGCATGAGAATCCTCGAGGTGTACATATTTGACTTGGTCATTCACGGATGTCAAGGTTGGAGCTCGATCTTGAGTTTCAATGTAACTTTTAGGTTTCAAATATGCTAGGTTTTGATTCGTATTTCAATTTCAAATCTCAAAATAGGTAGTATTGAAAAATCATTGCAAACGCATTTAAAGAAATGGTGCAGCTTGAGAAAACTTTTGAAGAACATGAGGGAAATGTTAACTTGTATAAAAATCAAAGGAAGGTTTTTTTTGGAAGGTAAATTATAGCAACTTGGCCTTGTTCGATAACTATTTGATTTTTTTAAATTAAACTTAATTTTTTCGTAAGTTCTACAACGAGTATCATTTTTTCATTTGAATTCTTGTCCAAAAACAAAAACAAAAACAAAATTTTCAAAAGCTACTTTTTTTCCTTCAAAACTTAGCTTGCCTTATTTTTTTTTTAAATACATGCAAAAACTAAAAAGGAGATAACAAAGTAAGAAAATCCAAAGGTGGAAGTAATATTTATTGACTTAATCTATCATGAAACTATACCTACTTTTCCTGAAATGAAAAAGTAAAAACCAGACCAACCTGAGTCTTTTGGAGGGGTTGGAACACGACGATCTCATCTATTCGATTCAGCAACTCTGGACGAAAGTACCCCTTGAGTTCCTCAGTCACAAGAGATTTCATTCCTGCATATGAAGTTGAGGACTCGTCTTCTGCGGTAAAGAAACCGATGGTGCTATGTCGACCCTTTACAATTGAAGTTGAACCAATGTTTGATGTCATTACTATCAATGCATTCTTAAATGATACTCTACGTCCCTGTCCGTCCCAATTAGAAATATAAGACAATGAAGTACGATTTGCAATTAAAGGAACATAAAAAAGTCTCCTTTTCCACTGTTTCTTAAAAACACAGCACCAATCTTGAAGTACAATGGGCACGAACCTGAGAATCTGTAAGGTGACCATCTTCAAACAGCTGGAGGACGATGTTGAAAACATCTGGATGCGCTTTCTCAATCTCATCAAGCAATACGACCGTAAACGGTTTCCTTCTAATTGCTTCTGTTAACGTTCCTCCATCTCCATAGCCGATATATCCTGGAGGCGATCCAATTAGTTTACTCACAGAATGCCGCTCCATATATTCACTCATGTCCAATCGCAGCATAGCTCCTTCCTGTTCGAATGATCTGGTTAGTGTCCAAATGCTAAATAGATGTTGTCAGCAACATTCAGAAGCTAGCTTAAACTCTGCAGGCAATGAGCCACACAATATATGGTAGAGGACAAAATTATTAGGATTTTGAGTTCAACAACATGTGGCTGTGGGGATTTGTTAGATCTTTTGGTTGAAGGTATAATTCCTTAAAGAGGGTCATTCTAAAAAATTCGAACATGAACATTTTCTTTAGTTCAGGGAAATTCAAAGCTATATCCTCTTGGTTATAGACTTAATTTTCAAAAACCAATTGGTTATAACTATTTCTTTTTTTAAAAAAAAAAAACCGGAAAATCAAAGCATTGCTTCACTATATTCGGGATAATCACGACCGTTCCTAGGCTAGGCACTGGGAGGCATCGAAGGGATTGAGACACAGAAAGTATCTACAAATTAATGTCTCGGGTGGGTCTCAAATAGGGGACCTTGAGGAGAGCAAACCTTCAAAGTCCAAGTCTTCGACCACCGCACCACCCCTTAAGGACAAAATCCAATTGGTTATTAGTTATTAATAGTGATAATAAAGGTATTACCGATCCAAAGTAGCACCTTGCCAGAACTTTTGTTAGTTCGGTCTTGCCAACTCCAGTAGGGCCACAAAAAAGTAGGACCGCTATTGGTCTGTCAGGATCCTTAAGCCCAACACGAGAACGTTTAACAGCTCGAGCAATTGCAGAAACAGCCTCCTCTTGCCCAACAACTTGCTTCTTGAGCTGTTCATCAAGACCCATCAAAAGAATGCTCTCATCAATGGTTAGCTGCTGAACTGGGATGCCTGACCAAAGGGAAGTAACTGCTGCTATATCATCTGGTCCCACAACCACAGGTCTGGAACAAATAAAATTACAAATAAAATTACAAATTAATTCTCTCTTTTTTTAATTGCTGGGCTAACAGAATGTTTTTCATCTCTATTTCTAGTACACATTTTTTAGAATAACATTTCATACTCATAATTATCTGATATTGAAGAGAAAGTGGACTCCAAGGCATTATTCCCAGAAGCATCCAAGCTTTGTACCCCACCATCTATCACTTCATTGGCCACGTTCTGTTCATAGCAGAAAAAAAAGCAATATCAATAACGATTTCATGATAGAGCAAACTAATCGAATATGAAAATACAATACCATTTCATGCATAGCCTGAACAGCCTTAATTTCTTGCCAATACTCATCTGGTGATTTAGAGAGTATAGAAGTCTGCAATTCTTTTCTATTCTTAAAGGTTTCCATACGAGCTCTGCTACCTGCTTCATCAATGAGATCGATTGCCTTATCCGGAAGATACCTGTCACTTATGTATCTTGCAGACAGATATACAGCAGCATTTATTGCTTCAAGCGTAAACCTGCAGTTGTGGTGAGCCTCATATTTCTCGCGAATGCTCAGCAACATTCTCACTGCATTCTCCTATATTTAGAATCCTACCTCGTTAAACATTGAAAAATGTATGGTTTATTCATTATTGATTGATATATTTAAATTTACCACAACCCATCTACTTAAACTTTTGGGTTAATTGATAATTTAACATGATTCAACATGGTATAAGAGGTCTTGAGAATGTCAAGTCATTTTCCTCCCAATTAAAAGAAAATTCAATTTGTAGAGCATTTCTCAAATTTTCAAACCTACGAGTGAGGAATGTTGTCTGATATAATTAAATTTAACCCAACCCACCGGCTACTTTTAGGGTGATTGGTAATTTAACCTGACTCAACATGTACAATTAAGAAATAGTGAATTACCTGGCTAGGCTCTTCAATCATTACAGGCTGGAAACGTCGTGCCAATGCTTTATCCTTCTCAAATTGTTTTGTGTATTCACCAATTGTGGTGGAAGCAATACACTGCAAGCATAAACAGTTATGTACCAAAATTGAATGTGAGTACACACGGAGAGGACAGACATATGAATCTTGATTGGCTAAAGCAAATAACTGACATCTAAAATTATATCCTCTATTACTTATGTCACTAATATACCGTTAATGAGGATGTACAATAAGAAATTGAAGTCGAGATCATACATTCAGTTTATTTTGAACATTTTGAGGATAACAATCTAGATAGAACAGAAGCATGAGAAAACTTAATTGGGCAATTCAAGACTTGTGTTTGATGGAAGTTGCTGATGAGCAATAGAGATATAAGATGATGGCATGGTTCGCCTGTTCGACACTCCTCATTAATGAAGGACAAGACACATGCAAATACTCAATACTTCCGGTTCCAGATCATGATATTAATTATGGCGAAGTACAGACGATCATGTGAATGAGTTTTGTCGAAACTAATATCATGGCATAAAATACATTAGTGCAAGCAATACAAACTAAGCATAGTTCACAATATCATTAGGTAACACTACATGATAAACACGATAGTTGATATAATTAAATTTACTCCAACCTAGCAGCTCAAGCTTTGGGATGATTGATGATTTACATAATTCAACAAAACATTAAAAATTGCATTCATAAGATACCTGCAGTTTTCCTCTCCCAAGTGAGGGTTTCAATAAATTAGCCAAGTTGAGACCAGACCCTTTACTTCCACCACCAGATGCGCCAAGCTCAGCAAGTGAATGGACTTCATCAATAAAAAGGATAATATTTCCTGCACGCCAACCGTAACACTGATGTGTAAAGATTAAAACTAAATTGATTTCAATTTTGTAAGTTCTGGGTTGATTTCTTTTGTCGAGTTGCCCTTTCGTAAATCTTTTATATTTTTTCATGTTTATGTAGGTTGTTAGTTGAAACAATTAAATTTACCCCAACCCATAAGCTTTTGAGTTGTTTGGTGGTTTAACATAATTCAACACGATATCAAAGCAGGAACTCCTACATTTGAGTCTCTGGCAAATCGATTTTTCCCAATTTAAAATTGAATTCAACTTGTAGGGTATTCTAAAATTTCTAAGTCCACAGGTGGGGGAGTCTAAGTTGATAAAACTAAATTTACCTTAACCCATTAACTTAAACTTTGGATTGATTGGTGGTTTAACATAATTCAAGTTTTCGTAAAAATAATTAAAATGAAGAAGAAATTCAATGCAATTTACAACAAGCATCAACCTGATTCTGTTATCTCGTTAATTAGTGCAGTAACACGTGCCTCCAATTCTCCCCTTTCCTTCGCACCAGACATCAGTAGTCCAATATCCAAGGACATTACACTTTTATTCTGTGGAGAAAAAAATGCGGTTCCTAGTGTATTTAATACGTAAAAATTTCGTATGTTGTTTCGATAAGAAAAAGAAACAAATCACATAAGTAATAGAGGAATATAAACCATGTACGAATGGAGCATCTGCCTGAGAAATAAATCACAAAAAATACAAGCGTCCAACCAAATCAAGGCTCTGTGTAATTGTCAAAAGGGAAGCAAGCCGAAATTAGAAATCATACCAACAGTACGAATGGAGCATCTGCCTGAGCAATACTGAGCGCCAACCCTTCAGCAATTGCGGTCTTTCCTACTCCACTCTCACCAATAAGAATGGGGTTATTTTTTGTTCTGCGACAAAGTATCTCCACAACCCGTTCAACTTCAGAATCTCGACCAAAAATTGGATCAATGAATCCTTCGCTAGCACGAGCAGTAAGATCCACACAGAACCGAGCCAAAGCACTATCCTCTGATGCAATATAAAAAATATTGAACACCTTTTTCCATTGTTCAAATTCAAAACTAAAACTAAAACACATGTATGATAGGCATAACCTATTACCTTTTTCTTTTTGTGAGGGGTTTGTACGAAGAACTTTTTTAGATGTGGATTTTTTAGGCGTCCATTGCAATGTACTAGATGGCTCTCTACCATCTTTGGCAAGCTCCCCTTTAAGCCTGGATATTGCTGCATCTACCAATTGAGTAACATTTACCCCTAAGCTGAAATTATTTCAACGTACAGACTATTCAGAAGCAGTTACACATGTCTAAATGCATGTTTGAAAGTGATTTTAAAATAGTAAACTTCATGAGCAAGAATTTTCTTCAAGTTCAAGAGACAAAAGGGCATTGGTAAATCCAACATGGTTGTGCAAGATGAAACCAAAAGAGGAAAATAAAATCAATAGGATGGTTATGCAACCATCAGA
The DNA here is from genome assembly GCA_037832605.1 of Cyclanthera cordifolia. Lineage (NCBI taxonomy): Eukaryota > Viridiplantae > Streptophyta > Magnoliopsida > Cucurbitales > Cucurbitaceae > Cyclanthera > Cyclanthera cordifolia. The sequence goes on along the minus strand of JBBMEG010000001.1, from coordinate 6,570,710 downwards.
AAAAAATACTCATAGAGTGAGACCCAAATATCATTACTACTTGGGGCCCCAAAAGGCTCATCTGGGACTACTTAACTAATTTTCCAAAAACAAAAATAAAAGTTTTGGCTTAACATCGATGCCAAAAAAGTCTGATGTACATCATACCCAAAAGTCTCCTTGGCTGATGGTCAAGAGGATCTTAAGTAACTATCTATCTAGAAATTAATTTTCTAGAAGAATGTTTGTTCGAAGGTTTTATGAAACTATTATAAATTAGTTTTTACCATCACTCTTCAAACAACCACATCCAAACGAGATATTATTACAATCTCTTTTTCAAAACCACTCAAAATAACCCTCTCATTCCTAACCACCCAAAATAACCATTTTGCAATTACTCATCCAAACATTCTGTTATAGGGTCTCAGGCGGTATGTCACTAATTAGCACAATAGAAAAGTTATGCAAATGGTCTAGATCCATGGCTATTCAAAAGTGATTAGATAAATTAAACGCAACAATACCTCCTCAAAATCAACTGGATGCTTCCATCATCATCAGCACCAAGTAAAGCAATGGAAAGGTGTTCAGGTCCAATGAAATGGTGACCCATTTGCTTGGAATACTCCACGGCTGAATCAAACACTCGCTTGGTGCTGATAGCAAAGGGAACATGAGGCGTAGCAGCCGCACCTTGAACACTACTCTCCTCGCCTTTCGCATCTTTATTATGCCAAATGCCACGAACAACCTCTCGAGCCACTTCGAGCGTGAGACCCGAATCCAAATAGCCACCATCAGCAGCAGATTGATTAAACTCTTCTTCAGCAATCAACCCCAAAAGAAGATGTTGGGTGAAAACCAAATCCTTCGAAAGGGCTTTCGCCTCTCTCTGCGAAAAGATCACTGCCTTAATCGCCCGTTCGGTGAAACGCTCAAAAATGGCAGAAATTACCGGAACCCTGAGCCGCCTCTTCCGCCGGATTTTGCCGATGATTAAACTGTTCCTCACAAAAGAAGAGGAACGCGATGAAAGAATATTTGAAGATGGGAATCCATTAACTCGCCGAGCAGATAAATGGGTACTCGATAAAACACTCAACGAACAAGTAGAAGAAGAAACCGCAGCCGGAGAGATCAAATTGGCGCAACCATGAACGTGGGTTTGTTTATGGCAATCGAACAACGAATTTTGATGGAACAAGTTGGAAGATGGGATCGCTGCCATTTTCGATCAAAAGGGGCTGATGGGTTCAAATCGAAGAACGAGAAATTCTAAAGAAACCCACTAGAAATCTGAATCCCAAATTCTCAGAGGAAAAAACCCATGAATCAATCGAAAGAATTGGAGACTTGGGCAAGTGATGAAAGTTAAGAACAAGCAAGGAATTGCAGAAGAGTAGCACGGCACGTCAAAGGGTAAAATACGGAATCGACCAATTGATGAAGAGCATAATTTTTCAACGCCGACGAACAGGACCTCGCTTTGAGATTGTACCATTTTCGGACGCAATCCCTAAAGAAGTCAGTGCCAATGATTTGTCTTTTACTACAAACTTTCTTAATATTATAAGGAAGTTCCTTTCGCCTTCCCTTTGGCTCGTGTTGAACATGTATCAAATTCATTTCAAGCATTTGAAATATCTCTTGCTAATTGGTGTGGCAGCTCCAGATTTGATCGTTCTTTTGTCTGTGAACAAGAGAATTCGTTGAAGATTTTTCTAATAAGAGTGAATGAAAGAATTCATTGCAGATTAAAAGAGGTATCAAAATAGCTTTTCGTCTTCAACATTAATCTAGAATGTGAAAGTTTTTTTTTTTTTTTTTACAATATGCAAGATGATGTTGAATTCTTTAATCTCGAGCTAGTCGGTACAATATGACAGTGTTGTGTTAGTTTCATTGTTTGATAATCCAAATCAACACTACGTCACATGTTTGATCCTATAAATTATGTGGGCAATCTTATCCTTAGCTTGGAGTTCTCTGGGTAATTATTAGCATATATAAGGTGAATTAGTGGAAATTACTTGATGATATGTAATGATTACACTGTTGTTTGTGTGATGTTTATTGAATAGTATTGCCATGTTGTATATGATATATATAAATGTATAGATGAATTGAGTATTGATTCATGATAAACTGGCATGTCATCGAGAGGCCCAGTTGATACATTAACTATATTGATATGAACTTGAGCATCTGCATTACATATGCATTTATGAAAGACCACTAATAAGCATTGAAATGAAGGCTCGGGAGTGGCATTGCCCTACAATGGTAACCTCAAATGTGTATATGAGTATTTAATGAGGTCCGGGAGTGGCTTGTCCCAATAAGGTAGCCCCAGTATCACCATTATTAACTATCGAGAACTCAGAACTGCAGGGCCCTATTGAGATCACTCCAATAATATCATTCATCATGTATCATTTAACATTTAACATTTTGTTGTATTCATGCTTATACTGATCCTTAGTTAGGGATCTTTACTGGGTTTAACAACTCACTCTTATTCTCTGTGGACCTCCATAGGTGCGCACAACTTTATCACGATGACTGATTTAGAGCTAAGGATACCATACATGAGACTAGTCTAGACAATCTAGATGTTATTTATCCGCATTTTTCTCCTCTGCATTGTCGTTTTATGAACTGGATTTACTATAGAGACATGTATTGAATGTTTGTTGTTTTTACTGTTTTCTTTTGGTTTTAGAACTGGGTACCCAATTGGCACGTTTTACGAACTATTATTGTTTTGCTTAACAAATGAGGTATTTATTCATCATGTCTCAATTTCAAAGGTCGTTTTGATCATGTGTTAGAACAAGGGAATGCCAAAAATGCTAAGGCGTTCTCTTATGATTTGAAATCTACAACTGACTCATTTCCGATGTCAGTCTAGGGTATAGGCCTAGAGGGGACCCTAGTCTGGATCGGACCTTTACAATATTGGATTATTCGGTTGATATTTTAGAAAACCAGAATATATTGGTTCGTTTTCAGTTCTTGATGGAAGAACTAATAAAAAATCAAACCAAATCGAATGTATAAATAATAATAATGAAAAATATGTCGGTATTTAATTTGATTGAAGTACCAAATTAAATGTGAAATATGAAGTAAAAACATTATAATATTGTGATACTTATAAAAGTATTGTTTTTTTGTTACTAAAATGAAAGTATTTACAATAAAATTGAGAATGAGACAACAAATTTGAAAAATAAACCAAAATTTGTATTGAAATCATAATCGAAAATCAAGCCAAAACCGAATCGAATTAATGATTTTGTTCTGGACATCGGTTCAAACCCAGTTATTGAAATACCGAGGATATTGATTCGGATATCGGTTTGGCACAGAACCGACAAAAATCGAACCGAAACCACTCCTAGCTTGAAGTTGATATTAGTTATTTAATATATAAATTTTGGTTTTTTTTTTTTTTTAATTTTAATAAAGAGGATGATGATAAAAAGAAATTGGAAAAATGTTATTTTTGTTAGATGAAATTGATTCACATGACAAAGAGAGATTTCTTTTTTTTTTTTTTTTTTAGGTGGAAAAAGATGTGAACATTAAATTAGAACAACGGGACCATAATTTATTAGATGAGAAAGTTGTGAAAATACTTAAAACATTTCATATATTTTGTCATAAACGGGAGGTCTGTTTTGAGTGTTTATGGAGATTTTATAAACGAGTTTTTATCGTCACTCTTTTTAAAAATCTTATACAAACGAGCTATTATTATAATTTCTTTTTTATAATCACTCAAAATAACTACTCATTTATAAACACTCAAAATAAACACCCTACAATCTTACAAACAAACACCCCTGAAGATTAAAAGATAATAAATTTGATTTTTTTTTTTTTTTTGAAAAGAATAAATTTGAATTTTAAGTTAGGTATAGTGGTACAAATTGCAATAAACAAAAGTTGAAAGAGGAGGAATTAATAATTAACATCAACTACTTATATAAAATTAAAATATATGCATGCATCTATTATATACCTAGCTTAGACAAATTCTCATTATCTCACCTTAATTAATTGCACTTGGAGGATTAGTTTAAAATTTAATAGTAAAGGCAACCCATGTTGAGTTCATAACTAACTTAGTCAATAATGATGGAGCAACCTAGTAGTCTAAGAGAGTGTAGTGATCTTCAAAATCGGGTTGGCGAAACGTTGGTTTCATTGTTTGGTGATAATTCAGCTCAATACTAGTACATCTTTAATGGCAGCTCACTTTGACATTAACCCATTCTTTTATCATGATATAATTAAACTTTTTGTTTTAAAACTATAGTTAAACATTTAATAAATAAACTACTTGTCAACACAAAAATATCAATTAATGCATGAGTTTAAGATAGTCTTTTGATAGAACCAGAGTAGTAAACAATCACTCTTTTTACATAAAACTACTATAACTACTCATTAAAAGAAAATCAATTATTGTTAACGTCAATCTTTCAACGATTAATTAGAGAGGTGTTTTGGTCACCGTTAATAAAGAGGAGAATGAAACCAATAATGATTACCAGTGTTTGGGCCACCGAAAATTATTGTCCCCATAATCATGTTTCCCCAAAATCACATTTTTATTCTTCCCCAAACTATTTTCTATTCTTCCTATAACAACTTTTTATTCTCATCAACACTATTTTCACTCACATCATATCCATTATTTTATTTTTCTCATTATCATTCTCTTTCTCGCGAACACAATTAATCATTCTCCTCATAATCATTCACTTTCTCATTCTCTCCCAATTTTCATTCCTCTCATATTCATTCTCATTCCCTTTGTCCCAAACACACTCTTGATGACTCAAACCACTCTTGACATCAATATCAAACGAGTAGTTAATTAATTCAACTATCATTAATTATTCTACTTCTCTCTGCTCGAATATTTATCTACTAAATCCTAGCATACCCAAGAAATATCTATCTCAATTGTTGTTAAATTTAAAATTAAATAAAATTACATGAAGTGTTTGTTTGACGTTATTAACGAAACATTACAAATAAATTTTTACAATTTTTCTTCAAACAAACGAATTATTGTGATCACTCAAAATAGGTAATCATAACCATTCATTTCTAATTACATCCAATTAAGATATTGATGCAACTTCTTTACCACAATTCTCATCTAAACGAACTATTAATTGCAATCTCTCTACACAAATATATTAAAATGAGTTATTATTGAAACTCAACAATCATTCAAACATAACCTTTCATCCAATTTCAACACCAACACATCCTCACAAGTTTGGAACGAGATTTTGAAATAGTATTTCAAATTAGTATTTACTAAATACTCCAACACAAACTACATCTAAACGAGTGGTTGATTGCAATAATTACTTTTAAATATTTTAAATAAATTTTCATTCTAAATAGTAATTTTAAATATTCTTAAAAATTACATATAATAAAACTCTTGACTGTAATCATTACTTCTAATTACTCAAAATAAATTTTATTATAAATACTAATTTTAAATACTCTTAAAATCTACCTCAAAACAAACTTTAGACTGCCATCATTTTTAATAATTATTTTTAAATATTCAAAATAATTTTTTATTCCAAAAATTAATTTTAAATACTTTTACAAACTACGTCCAAACTGACTATTTTTTTTTTTTTATTAATAATTGCTTTTAAATATTTAAAATAAATATTAATTATAAATATTTTTTCTCATTAAATATTATTGTAAAAGACTAATTTATGGTGAATGACTTATTTATTACTTTCGGCTGGTGTCGCCATAAGGCCTGCCTTTCAATCACACCAAGTCCTCGGTGGAGAAGAAAAAGGCTACACAATCACCAATTTGTAGGTATGATGAGCTCGGTAGGAATATAATTCGGCCGAATTTCATGTACACAGAAAATGGGTTTTGAAATGGCGAAGAAATTCTGTTGCTAATTCGACGAAATCACTCTCTTGACCAAGAAAAACCTAAAGAACTCTTCTTCGCAACTCCTCCTCATCATCATCATCATCTTTGTGTGGACGGATTGTTAATTGATATCTGAAAACAGGTTAGCTTTTACTTGGATCGCTTAATCGAGTTTTGTTCAGATCTGTTCCACTTGGGAACTGTTGGTTTATACTATTGAACTGGTGTTCATGAATTCTTTTCGTATTGGATTTTGTAGGATATAATTTTGCAGAACTTTCTCCATTTGTAACCTTACTTTCGTTTTTACTGAGTGTCGGATTGTTTCTGAGGGTTTTAGGTTTTTCTTTTTGTTGGTTTCATCAGCTCAACGACGGCAGGGATTCTGGATCGTTTGGTGTGGAATTCTAATTATATATATATTGATTCCTGATTGCCTCTGAATTGTTTGTTGAAATTATGCATCCCCGTCACCGTAATATGGCAAATGGGTTTAGGGCTAATTCCATGGGAGTGGGATTAGCTTCTTCTCAATTTTCTCCTGAGGGATCGGTTAGAGGCCATGGTAACGTATATGGCAATGATTATCGGAACTTTAATCACCCGAGTGGCTATGGGCGCGGTCAGGGATACCCGAAATCATATCAATCATCCCAGTCACTGCCTCCTCTGCGAAGAGGTGGGGGTTCTGTTGACATTTTTATGGAAGCAGGTCGCCTTGCTGCTGAATATCTGGTTTCCCAAGGTTTGCTCCCATCCAGTGCTTTGTCTGGTAAATGGCAAGGTGGAAGCTTGAGGAGGGAGTCTTGCGAATTTCAGGAATCAGCAACATTTCGTGATGAAGGACGAACATCTACTGCAGCTCCTCATTCAGGACACGCTGGACCTGATTTCGGGCCGGGGAGGAGGCAACCATCTGATGAATATAGTTCCGCATCACGAAATCAGTGGAGAGGACGGAGAAGATCCACATCTTTCCGAAATAGCGGTTGGAGTGGCCAGGATTACAGTAGGAGCAATAATTACAATGATAGAGGTAGAGCTTCTCCAGATACAGAGCCAGATGATGAAGCTGATAATCTTTCTGCTTATAGTAACCAACAGCAAAGTGGTGAAGAAATTGGTTGTGAATTGCAAGATCTCAAACCTTCCAAGTTAGGACGAAAAGTTGACACGCCTGAAGATTCAGGACCTGAACTGGTTAAGTACCCTTTGCCAGATGTTGAAGGGTCAACACTGAAGGCAAGTGATTCTTCTGTTGGGAAAGATCTTCCATGTGAGCAGAAACCTGCTAAAGTTTCTGATAATTTAAGTAACTTAGATTCAGGATCTGCGGAGGTGAAAAATAATGCCAATATTGATGAAACTGAGAAACACTGTGTGGTGGAGAAACTCTCCATCCAGAATAAAGCTGCTGATGGTGATTCCTTGGTTAAGCAAGAGACCGATCTTCTAGCATTCTGCAGATTTGCTAAGTTCCCCACCAAAACTCGCTCTGCATTGGCATGCAAGGTTTCTAAGATAGATCCTATTTCAACTGTGTCAGAACAACCCTCTGATATTATCCCTAACGTAGAACCTGAAATTTCACTTGACAGTAACTCTTCCAGTTGTGCATTATCTGGTGCTGGATCAGCTAAAAAACAAGATGTCGAGCATTTAAGCTCTGAAAGATCTAAATCAGAAACTGTTGAGGAAACTGGTATAATAGAGGAGCTATATCCTCGGTTTGGTGAGAAGACTAGCTCTTTCACGTCTCAATCTTTCCAGCAGGGACCATTTTGGAATGAGAGCAAGGAAGAATCTTGCCGAAGTCCTGCCTTATTTGGGAGCACTAATTCTATGTTTGAGGATAGGGGTCAAAAACGATCTTTGGATGAGAGCGATGCGGTGGAGAGGAATAAAAAACCAAGAGAATGGATTCCGTTAATGACTTCCAAGGAAGATGAATCCTTCGACCTTCTGAAGTTTGATAATACGAAAGTTTGTTCGGAGGAAAACAAGCCCGATGATGAAGTTGTTGTAGCTGCTGACTGTGTGAACTCACTGGATGATTTTCATTTCATGAAAGGCGGGGGTGAGCAATGTGTTGATTACGCACAAGAAAAGCAGCTCTTTCCCAACTCATTTAAGATCTGTGACCTTAACCTTATGGAGGCTTCTGATATACATGATAATCATGAAAACAACCCTCTTCTCATATTCCCGTCTATTTCTGAAACAAAAAGAGAAAGAACTCCTGTTGATATTGACTTGTCTGTAAGCAATGGCCTTGAATTTGGTCGAAATGGTGTGGTGACTGGCAGTAAAGAGATTGAAATTATTGATTTAGAAGATGACTATGTTGCTCAAGTAGACAAGAGCTTCCATAATGCAGATAGAAAGTAAGTTCTCTCATCATTTGTTAGTATCTTACTTTGGTTTTACATTTTCTTAAGTATGTTGATAGCCTGATTAACTGTATGGATACTAATATTCAGGAGGGAGACTTTATTTACTGGATTGGATGGCTTTTCTAACAATGTGCAAAATAGTGGAGATATGCCTGATGTTCAAGATGGCTATGGACTCATGATTTCGGAGTTGCTTGGAGCCGAATTCCCTAACTGTGCTTCTGTTCAAGGAGACATTAACTCAATGCACAACGAAATGCCTCTTCCGAATGGAGAAGTACTTCCTTTTCTTATATCCAACTTCCTCATTTGTTGAAGATTCTTCTTTTTGATAATTTGCTTGGTTTCTTAAAGATTGCATAATATTATATTTTCGAGTTAAACACTCTTAGAAAATATAATACCCATCATATTTTATTTCCATATCCACCCTCTTTTGGTCTATAGCGATGTAGAATAGAACTATATGAATTCATAGACATTCCTCGCCGTCGGATAAAGGTTTGATGATCTGTCATTTGCTTATTATTTCAGGGGGCTCTGGCGGATGATGATCTAATATACATGTCTCTGGGAGAAATTCCATTGAGTATGCCAGAATTTTAATTTCTTTTCATGTGTCCATGCAAATACAATTATGTGATCAATCTACCAAAGGTGCTTGGACACCATTAAGTAAGTTTAACTTAATGTGATATCAGGAGTTGTGTATTATGCAAAAGAAGGATATGCATTGTTTACCACAAATCTGAAAGGTCAGAAAATGTATGTTGGGACAGGAAATAGGTTAATATTGTAAGACAGATTGATAGCAAATTGGTCTTTTTTTAGCCTCTTCTGTTTACTCTTAATTTGCTTGACTAGAAGCTGTAAAAATTCTGGGTTTATTCTACTATACAAGATGAAGGAATGATGCGATCAATCAGCTTCCAGAGTCAATGAGGAAACAATTTACACGAGCAGACAGAGGAAATATATTTTATATATGGAATACTCGAAGGAAGTTAAAATTTAGTTTCTGTAGTCTGAGTTTGACAAAAGTTTCTATGATATGATAAAACCTAAAAAATAGTCTTTGTCGTTCATAATCATGGACGAATTAAATACGTTGAAGTTAACTAGTCCTGTGTCAAAAATGACTGTGAATCATGTGTTTGATTGGGGAAAAAGAACACGTCATTTTCACATGGATATAGGTTACTTCTACGTACTTAATTAGTCAGCGCGATTACTATTGATGGTCTGATATGATATAGACTATTTATTAGGTTTTATCCAATCACAGGAACTAAATCGTAACATTTAGAACTAAATAACTAAATTCTAACTATTTTCCTCTAATAATAGGCTTCAGATTTATGATTCATATTTGTCTGATCCTTGAAATTGTATGATGAAAGTTCTCCTGGAGGCTACAAATAGTTGATGGGTGTTGAAGATTTTAGTCTCCCAGGATGAACTCCAGGAGTTTTATGATGAGAGCTGCCTCTGTTCAAATTGATGAGCAAACTATGCTGTTGACTTGTTGACAATCTTGCTGATATTTCACTTAGTTTTTTCTTCTGAACAGTAAACTTCTTGTGGGTTTAATGCTTTATCAGCATATTTGAAGTAATTGCTTATTGCTCATTACCTTGTAATTTTGCTTCTTTAGTATCTCCAAGTATTGTTCTTATTCTCAATGATAAATGATGGAAAAGTAAGTATCTCCAAGACAATAATCATGTTCATTGCAATTTGACTGTCTTTTGGCTCCATTTTCATCATGTTGAGAGCTAATATTGGCACAGGTTTTCTCATACTTGTTGACTGGAATGTACTTGTATGAACAACCTAGACTTCACCCACTCCACTTCCCTCTATTTTATCTAATTTTCATCATTTTCTTGGTATTTATTGCTTACCTTCTTTTTTTTTTTCTTTTTTTTTTTTTACTGATTTGATGTTTAAAGCGTTCAAAATGTTCATCGGTCGGTGTCAATTTGATTACCGAACTAACCTATCAATTTGATTACACATTGCATTGAAGCCAAGTCGATTTGTTCGGTAAATTTAGTTGGATTTAATTATTTTTTTCTCTGTTTTTTTTTTATTTAATAACTTATTCGTCATACAATTTTTTTATTTAATTTTGGGAATTAATTTTGAAAAATTGGACGTTAAGAATAATTTTTTAAAGCACATTCAAATTTAAGTTAATTTTTTGATAATTTAATAATAAATTCAATTAATGGTGCAAAACTATTAGTATTATATAAATACAATTTTATTAACTTTTGAATGAAAATTATATCTTTTCCGACTGTCCTTGTTCAATCAATTTTGATCGATCTAATCAATTTTTGAGAAATATTTAAACACACTGAAGCTTGATAACTTTTTTTTTTAACTTGACTTGATGTGGAAATTGGAGGCAATGTTCAAAAAAAAAAGTTGTGGTATTGAATTGGACTAACCGGTGATTTTAGATGAGTATTTCAAACAAGTATTTACTACGTACGATTACTTCTAAATACTCAAAATAAATTTTCATTTTAAATACTCTTAAAAACTACATCCAAACAAATTTTTTACTGCAATTATTACTAAATTACATCCAAACAAACTTTTAATTGCAATCATTACTTCTAAATACTCAAAATAAATCTTAATTCTAAATACTCTTAAAATCTCACTCCAAACGTCTGACATTTAACAAAATAAAATGAAAATTTGAAACTTTATATGTTAACCAGTCATGCATATTAACCATTTAGTATTGCATCACTTCAACGTAAATTTTTATTATCCAACAAAATTATAGACCACCCACTTAGGTTGGGTCTGGGAAGGAGAATGAAAATGATAATAAGAAAAATGAGAATTAAAGAAAAAATGAAAAAAGAAAGAGTATGGAGATAACGAATAATTGTGTTTGGGACGAAACAAATGATAATAAGAAAAACAAAATAATAAGTATGATGTAAATAAAAAATAGTTAAAGAAAGAATAAAAAATTGTTATGAGAAAAATAGAAAGTAGTTAAGAAGAGAATAAAAAGAAGATGATTTAGGAGAAACGTGGTTATGGAGAAAATGATTCTCAGTGCCCAAATAACGAGAAACATCCCCTTTCTACCAAACACACTCTTAGCATAGAAAGTATTTGCTTATGATCAATAACACATTTGAATCTCCTAGAAAGAACATAAAATTTTGTTCATATATAATTATTTGCAATGAATCATCAATCCATAAACAATAGAACAAATTGTTTTCGTATGAACAAAAAAGAAAAACTAAAATCTCAACTCAACCTTAAATAAGAACTTTTACATGATATAATAAAATGAAAATATCACAAATAAAAACCAGTTCAATCTCAAGAACAAACAGCTCACTTTCCTCAGAATGAACTATGATAATAATAAATACATGGGTTGGGAGAAAGAAAGAATGGAGAAAAATGGTAGTCACCTGAACCTTACCATGATAGCCAAAATAGCAGTATGAATCCAGCCGATAGGATCAGCGAACGAGATGGCAAACGTGTTACCGAACCCCAATTTAGATCGGCCGAATCGGAAGGTGGGAGTGCAGGGCACGCCAGACCATTTTTATCACCCTTGCACTCGCTAGAGAAGAGACCAGGAGGGTATTTTCCATACAGATTAATGTAGCTGAACATGGTTGAAGCGCAATCATTTGTTAAATCGTTGATATCATCAGTATAAGGGCAAGCAAATTCGGTTAGAGCCGAACAACATAGATCAGGAGAGTAATGAGGCCCCTTGCACTTGCTTGTGATGATGGTGTAGTTCAAGAACTCAAAGTTCACTGGACAAGCTGCATAAATTGTTCAACATTACATGATTAGACCAAATTTTTTTAACTTAGCATAAGAAATTACAGATAATGTTAAGGCATAACATCTAATTGGAATCTAAAGAGGGTAACCCTATGAGTGATATGATAATGATTACTAATGTTAGGGAGGGCACTCTTCCATTTTTCATTAGAAATATTTTAGGAAAATTTACCAAACTAGTAAAATCTAAAAAATAATTATAAATATAGTCACTTTCAAAAAAATTAGCAAAATGTAGTCACTGTATTAATGAGTATTATCATGTATTTTCTTATAATACAGTATTAATGACTATATATGCAAATATTTTAAAATTTGACTAAATTTGTAATTATTTTGTTTGAATAACACATCCGCCACAATTTTCCAATAATTTAAGCAATCTAATTTTCCTCGCAAAATATATGCACCAAATGCTGTCCATTCCTCTCGAGTAGTTGATGTGAAATCTAGCATGTTAATATAGCATATATCAAAGGAACATAGAGCATGCTCTTTGGCATGGATCAATTGACATATTCAATGTATTAACAATCACAAGGTCTATGGTTTGAGTCTCCCGACCTCTTATTGTACTAAAAAAAATATAAAGCATACTTCCACCCTATTTACCTCATCAAAAAAGCTTATAAATTTTCATGTCTAACAAATGGGTAAAAAAAAATGTAATATTTAAATAAAAAGTGACAGAAACTTATGCCTCAAAGATCACAAATCAAAACGTAAAAATAAAAGAGAGAAGTCATAAATGATAAGTTTTGAGAAAGGTCTCAACCTTCTGATTTTCATTAACTTTATACAAATATATAGTAGATCAATCCTAAAGAATATCTCAACAATATTTATTCCTAACTAAAGCTTCTTTTAAGTTTTGTAATTTTTTGTCTACTGGAGTTGATATTTATAAAATTATAGTAAATTGAGAGGTTGAACTTCATTTGGAATTTCCTTTTTTTCAGATGAACAAACAAGACAGAACAACAATCAGAAAAAGACATCTGCATTCAGATGATAACTCCACATCTAAATGGGCATGATTTCAAGATTTCTGAAAAAAAAATTAGAGAACGAAACAAATTGTTCAAACCTCCCAGAATCTGTTGACAAAATAATTTATCAGACTTGCATTAGCTAAACACAAGCTTTTACAAGATATAACAAACTCAACAGACAAATCATTGTCATAACTCATAAATAAGCTTGGAAAAGTGATATGAAAATGTTAAAGCCATAGGAAGTTCAAGATCTTTCAACTATCAGTTCAATGATTAACGTATAAAAAACTCCTGAAAACCCCCTTAAAATACAAATACCACACCATTAACAATCCAAAGATAACTTCCAAAGCAAACTGAGTGGCATGTATCTTCGATCTAGAGGTTTCATGTTCCAATTTCATATTGCTATACTAAAAAAAATTGAAAACTAAAAATAAATAAATCCAAAGAGTACTAAAACAGAGCATCAATTCATCTTAAGGAAGAAACTGAGTGGCATGCATCTTCTATTTAGAGGTCTCATGTTCCAATTTCATATTGCTATACTAAAAAAAAAAAAAAAAATCTAAAGAGTACTAATACAGAAAATCAATTCATCTTAAGGAAGAAAAACACATTTTCCTTATTCTAAGTCTTTCTTTTTCAACTTTCGGTTACTTCTTTTCCCTTTAAATGTAATTGAACCACGTCGTAAATCACGGATAGGTGAAACATCCCAATACGAAAATGAAATAAACAAATCATTCAATTCAACGCGATAAAATTTCAGTTGAATTTCCTCTTTTTTCATCAAGAAATCGTGGCAACATAAAAATCCAAGAGTAACACCAGTAGATTCGAAAGAACCAAACAGCCAAGCCAGCAAAATCCACATCTAGTAACACTTTCCACAATCTCTATAAAAAATCACAGATCGGGAAGATCTTATACAATCAGAACCAAGCACAAACTAAACAGAAACCTGCCTACAACAATTAAACTTAATTAAAATACGAATGAAGAAAGACAAATATCGAAGAAAGGGGGCAGAACCTTTTTTCGCCTGTAGGAGGTTCCGGCCAGTTGAAGCCTTGGATTCAAATGCGTAAGCTGCAAAGAAAGTCAGAGTTAAAGAAACAAGTAATGAAGAAGACGAAGAAGAAGCAAGAAAGCGAGAATTGACAATGCGAAGCATGATCGATTGTGAATCTGAGTTACCTGAAATGGAAGTGGATGAAGAAGAAGTGAAAATCAGTGAGAGAAAGAAGAAGAAGGAGAAGAGAAGCATCGAGAAGTAGCTGAAAGATCGATCGGAAAACATGATTCCGGCGCGAGAGAGAAGGTTGGTTCTTCTTCACCGACGAGAAGGCGAGTACAGGACAGGCTGTTCAATTGAATTTACAACTAAAAAAAAAAAAGAAGAAAATGTCGCTTCTTGATTTTCAAATAAATAGTAGTTTATTTGTAGGAGTTTGCCAGCTGTATTATTAGCTGGAAAAATTGGCTTTAAATAGTTTTTCTCCACGGTCATTTTGGATTGAGTTTTGCACATAATTGTCAATGACCTAGAATTCCCTTCCAATTTGTAAACCTCTCTTCATCTTCATTCAATAAGATTGACTCTATCTTTGTTTGGCAATTAATGTAGGTCTTGTACCGAATCGATTTTAATCGCTCGAAATAATTACTCTATAATTATTCATCTAAACACTTGTTTAGGTTAGACTTTTCGTAATTACAATTTTAGTCTCGAGGTTGGTTCTTATATTTCAAAATTAAACGTTTTTAATTTTGATATTTCAGTAATGCTCACTTCTCATCTTTAGGTTTTGAGTCTAGTTTCAGTTCCATCTGTATGTTTCAAAATTGAACACTTTCTCCTTTGAAATATCAATAATACTTATTCTTAGTCCAGTTGTGTTTTTTAGTTTATTTTTATATTATTTTTTAAAAAAGTTCAATTCAAGTCAAAAACACAATTATCAATTTATCAATATATTAGAATTTAAAATTAATCTACATAACATTAAATTATATATATTTTGTTAGCTTAATAACTAAAATTGAGTATTATGGATAAATTTTCAATTTTAGAAAAAAAAAAAAGAATTACAATGGAAAAGACCAATGTTGATGTCATTTAACATACAAAATAAACTTGCTATTTGCTTAGCATGAGAATCATAACTAAAAAGCATATTGTAAAAGAAAATAAACTTTTTAATTGCTTTTGAACAAATTAAAAATATATTTAATCAGCTAAAGTGAGCATGGCTCAGCTCATCCATTTGATCAATGGTTTGAATTGAGAATTTTTATATATTGAAATTAATTTTGATAAATTTTAAAAGATTAATATCAATCCATATTTATCATAACTTCGTTCACCAGTTCAAAATTGTATATTCGAAGCGAAAGGTCCACGACATGCAAGCAAGTATTCGAATACTTAGTGAGGAAAAACTCTAACTACTTGGTTGCGCTGAAAAAGATGAGTTAAAGAGAGTTTAGAAAGAGTGGAAGGGACGATCAGAGCAATAGTTCAATTGGACGGTTCAAAAGAACCGACAATCCGAACAATCCGGACTACCCAACCTAAATTGTAAGGGTTGGGTTAGAATTCAATAAGGGTTGATTTATGATTTTCTAATTTTTGTTAGGTTTGATTGATTCTAGGGTTGGCTAATTTTTGGGTCGTTCAACCCAACCCAAACTGTATTACATAAACATATTTGTGGGTGTGTTAAAAGAGAAATTAATTAAAAATATAACTTTTTAATATATTAATAAATAACATGAAGTAATAAAAATAAGTGATCTATAATATCAATCATTTTTTTTTTCATTTGTTTATACATTTATAGGTATGAATAGAGTTTTTTGATATAGAAAAAAAAATATTAATACACCCTGAGAACCCAACCCAATTGAGTTGGGTTGCTTTATTACATAGGGTTGGACGGATTGAAGGAATGATCAACCCAAAATTTTAGGTTGGTCCTAAAATTCCTCAAAATCCAACCCAACCCTAACCATGTACACCCTTAAGTTCAATAACACCAGTGTACATTTAACTATCAAGAAATTATGAATTTGAATCTCAAATTCTCTATCTTCAATCGTTGTAATCCCCAAAAAAAATATGACGGTCGAATTACGATGAATCATTCTATTAGGTTTTCACTTAAATTTAAGCCCAAATTTAGAAACATTGTCATTCAAATTTGAATACATAATACTATCTAGTCCCTTGTGTTAGTTTATTTGTTAGCCACAAATAACAATAAAAACAACTCTCTTGCTGTTCTTCACAACAAACAGCTCTACACCATTTTATATACAAGAACAAAAGAAATTACAAGAACACTCCATGTAAGTCCCATAAAACTGGGAAGTGGGCAGCTTTTCAAGTCCACAATCACATCATGACAGTCTAGTTCAGATTAGAATCTTTCGAATTGTAAAAAGCATAATGAAAAAAAAAAAAAAACAAACAAACATAATACTATTGTAAATTTTGAAAAAGACCTAACCCTCTATTTTTTTTTTATTATTATCTTTCAAAAAAAAAAAACATATATATATAAATAATGCATTATATATCATCTATAACAAATTTTAGATAATATCTAACAAATTTTATAGAGATGTTTGTTTTAAATAACAAAATTATTATTATTATCTCTATAACTTCTTTACAAATACCGAAAGAGTTGTATCTCAGCGGCCAAAGACCATAAGGTGACGGGTTCGAATCTCCCGCCCCTAATTGTTGTGTTCAAAAAAAAAAAAAAAAACTTCCCTACAAATAAATACATCTATAATAACTCATTTGCTTAACTCTTTCCCAACTTCTCAATCAAACACCTCCATAAAATATTTCAATGATAACAATTAAAAAGTAAAACAAAAAAAAACTTTTTTTTTTTTTTTACAATAAAAAACTAAGAAAAAACTCAAAATTGAAAATGAATGAATAGAACCAAAAAGTAGAATTGGATTAATGGTAAAAAGAGAGTAAAATTCGCATTGACTGGGAACTCAGATTTTAGAAGTTACATATATTCTACTCTAAACTGCATCATGATTTAGAACTACAAAAATAAAATATAAATAAATAAATAAATTACTTGGAAGAAGTGAGGAGCGGTGAAGAAGTTGCTGCCTACTGCTGTGCTTACTATCGCAAAGCCACGTTATTCACTCTTCTTTCTTTTCTGTACTGAAAACATTACCCAGCCTTTTAAATATTACATTTTGTCAGCCTTTTAATATATATAATATATATACTATATATATAATATAGAGAGAGAGAGAGAGAGAAAAAAAAAAAGACGGAGATGATACAGCCAGCTAAAAGAAAAAGGGAGTGAATAAGTACGTGTGTATTTATTGGTTGACAACTCTATGCTTGCTTTGTCTCTCTCTTTTGTATTGCCGCCAGCCAGTTTACCCAATGAACTCTGTTACTCCTCAATCTTGTGTTTGTTCTTCAGTGTGTAGCCGTTGTTCATTTCTTCTTCGTTCTAATCTAGCACAAAGATCTTCTCTGCTTGCATGGATCATGGTTATTACAAACTTTGAATGTTTGGTAATGAAGTCAAGAATAAGCTTGCTAAACTTGGTTTGATTTAACCCATAATTTTACCTAAACTATTGGTAGAAAAAAGCTTCTCGTTTATATTTAATAGAAAATAACTACTGTTAACCGCTCATCAAACTATTTATCAAACTTCACGTCAAACATATTATTCAACCACTACTAACACAAACTCCCAAACAAGTAATTAATTATCCAACCACTACTGACACAAATTCCAAAACGAGCAGTTAACTATTCCAAACTACCATTAACCCTTCACTCGACTCTTTTCTACTAAAACCAAACACCTCGTTTAGTGATCCGCATTTGTTTTTTTTTTCATATACATTTGAATTTTTAACCATATTTCAAAGACAAACAAATTTTTGCCAATTTTTATTTTTTATCTATTTGATTTTCAACTTTAGCTTGGATTTTGAAAGATTGTCAAGTATATGAAGCTAAAGAAATACATAAGTAAGAATGATATGGATAAACCTAATTTTAAAAGCAAAAAAAAAAAGGCTAATTATCAAACGAGGCCTTCATTTATGTTTTTTTTTTTGAAAATTACTCTTGTTTCTTCTTTATATGTTATTTACGAAAACACGCAAGTAAAAATGATTTCAAAAGGTAGAGCAGAGCAAAGAAATAGAGCTTTATTTTCAAAAAGGGAAAGCCAGAAGCCTTCAATTTACCTTTTTCTGATGGATGTGATTTTTCTATTCAATACCCATTTTTCTACTCAATACACTCTAAGACCCTACAACATTTGCATTTGTTTTGTTTCTATTCAGCTTTTCAAATGTAAAAATAATTTTGTCTAAACTACATTTTAAAAGAGTAAGTACCCAAAAATGCTTCAACAATCATACATGTAATTTAAAAAGTGTCCTATGAGTTTTTTCTCTTTTTTTTATAAAAGTTAATTAATTATTATTTAAAAATAACTAAAAAAAAAAAAAATTAACCACATATACTTTTTGTTTAGAACAAATTGAGGGAAGCAGGGCAACAAATCCTAAATAAACGTCATTACTGCCCTCAAATATATTGAAATACCGATTTCCAGAATCGAACTTGTGACGCTGGTGTTGAACTGAATTAACACCAAACAATCAAAACCCCTATACTTTAGAAAGCATTTTTTGATACTATCCAAGTATTATTCGTAGAAGTCTGATTTATATTTGAAAAATTGTTACTAAAATAAAAAGAATTAATAAAAAAGATGTGCCTATATTTGGAAAACTTGCTTACTTGACATTGAGACTCCCTTAATTTCTCCAGCAGCTCGCCCGTCTCAAGTTGCTTTAAAACCGTAGCGTGGAGTGCCTGAACCAATTAAATGAATGAAAATACTAAGCTACAAGAATCAATCAGAAAAAAATGCTCATATAACTAATTAAATAAACACGCATAACAAGAAAATCTTACTCTTTTCGTTTTCTCCAAATCAAATTCAACTGATTTTATTCTGTCCAAAGATTCAGTGAGCAAATGCTCTTTTTCCAAAGGAATTTTAGCAGGTTTATTGCTCATCTCTACAAAGATTTTTTCGAGCCTCTCGAGACGTTCTAAACACGGACCGACGTAATCTTCTTCGTTCGCCACTTGAGTTGCAGCAGCATTGTTATTTGCAAGGTGTTGTTCTATGTTAGAAGGATATATATTGTTCTGTTTTTTCCAATACTGAAATTGTATACTACGAACAAGCGCTACCAATCTAACCCAGAATGATATAAACGCTCTCCCCATAGACTGGAGGTTTTTTTTCTCGAGTTTTTGCTTGCGCATTTCATGCTCGTTAGCTATTGTACCTGAGAATTTAAGAAAAATCTATGAGATAGGGAGAAAACATGATCAAGAACAATAAAGCAAAAACTTACTAAAACTAATTGGAAAATTATGGCATGCTTGTACTTGTGCAGTGCCAGGTGGGCTGTAAAAAATTTGATTTACCAGTGATTCAAAGAGAAATATAGTTACATAAAGTACCTTCTATATTTGATGCTACTTCACTGGAGAGGTTCGCATTATGCATTATTTCAAGAGATGGACCCTGAGAAGAACCAACTCTTTGGTCACTTGCGTTTACGGTCCGAGAAGTGAAGAAGTCGTCATCACAACTGTAGTAAGCATTAAGATCCGCTGCCCTGAACTGCAAAATTCTAATTCGAATAATTTCGGTGACATTTTTGCATACACATACAATACATTTTCACAATTCACGTGCTACACTACATGCTTTAGGACTTACGTCTTCGTGAACGGGAGCCAAATAAGAAACCAAAGAGCTAGCTCGCTCGAGTGTGGAGTATGGATCATCAATATCTGATCCTGAATCCGGTAATGATGTATCACTGCTAACCTAATGGAAGTGAAAAATATACAAATCAATACACATCAAAAGTACATCATGCTGTAATATGCAGTTTTCAAACTTTATCTCATCAAACCAATACTTACCTTCATTTGAGCACAGGAGTGAAATTTTGCGTTCTTAGACACTCTTGTGCCTTGCCTTATAAAGCTGGCTCCTACATTATGCACAACCTAGAAACACGAGAATTTGGTTAATTACACGTGCTAAGAATTGAAACTACTTAATTAGAATTGGACTATATTTGGAACACGATGAAAAGTCACCTTCATAATATCAGGATCATTCCAGGGACCTTTATTCGATCTAAGGCACCCTCCTTCAACACCACTACATGTACATGAGCCACCTAAGAAATCTGGCAACTGGCTGAAAGAAAAACAATCTTAGCCAAGGTTCATACGAAATATGAGCAATACAAATGCAGAGTATAAGTTGTCATACTCAGAGTCAATGACTTCAAGTAGCTTTCCAATTGACTTGGATTCAAAAACCTGGAATATTAAATAAAAATTGATACAACATAAGAAGAAGGGGACGCGTGTAACTTGTAAGTACCATACCACATCTATACCTGAATCTTGGCGACAGTCTTCAGATCAAGAAATCTCTGAGCAGCAGGCCAAAGCATCCTCTTAAAACCAGAACCAGCATTGACGATATACATTC
This sequence comes from Cyclanthera cordifolia, assembly GCA_037832605.1. Lineage (NCBI taxonomy): Eukaryota > Viridiplantae > Streptophyta > Magnoliopsida > Cucurbitales > Cucurbitaceae > Cyclanthera > Cyclanthera cordifolia. The sequence goes on along the minus strand of JBBMEG010000001.1, from coordinate 6,549,941 downwards.
GATGTAATGTCTGTAGATATAAGTGTAAAGAGAATGAGCGAAATCCAAGAAAAAATCTTGGATATGTTTAAATTTAGAAGAACTTGGCTACCTCAGGATAATAATTGCTGTCTATCTTTGTCATAGCAGCTAAGAGATTTGCAGCCGTCCGGGAGAAATTTTTCATGCCCTGGAATCAAAATATTATTATCAATTTAAGTGGTTACCCTTCAGTAAAAAGAATTCAGAACTTAAAAAACCGATGCTGGGAGAAATGGAAGAATTTAATGCCATCATACTATTAAGATTATGTGCACAGTTGTGTTGCTATTTTCTTGAATAGGCCAGAGAAAAAGAAGCGAAGCTCGTTTAACTACGGCTCCAAAAATAAGAACTTTAAATTAGTAACATACCAGATAAGTCAGGAAGAATCCATGATTTTTATGTTTCGTACTGAAATACCAACTTTAAGAAAGCTCCATATTTTTAAATAGAACTGTGAATATAAAATTAGTGGTGGTTTTAGAAATTTGAGCACCCAAAATGGAGCTACCATCATTATTTATGATTATATTTCAAGCAAACTGAATAAACAAAACCTTTCAAGACAGTTTTTATCGTACCAAGCCCTGCACATCCAATATTGTTGTTGTTGAAAAGATTCTTCTCTTAGAAGCAATTGTACAGGCAGGGAATTTCTCATGTAGTGCCCTTTCAAATTCTTGCACATGATACTTTAAGTATCTATCTATTGTGGTGATATTCATGAGCCTACTTGGATGGGCTTTCCCAAGACTCTCTATGTAAACTGGCCTGCCTTCTTTATCAATTCCATGATATCCCTGAGGATAATACTGCAAGACAGCTTCAAGTTCTTCAAATTCAAAATCCTGCAGATAAATCACTTCAATAATATATTAAAGCACCAAAAATGGCATGTTATCCAACTACATTGTGCACTCTCAAAAGTAGATGCTTTTTACAAAACAGATTGCAAGTAATAGAATTAGAAGATGATGATGATATGCTAAACAGGAAAACAACGCTCTTCAAGGTAGGGCTGGAGCTTATTTTTTAGGACTACTGGGAATTTATACATAAATTACCTTTAGAATAGTATCTGTTCCATATTCCTTTCTCCAATTCAGCATTTCTTTCCACATCTGGATAGTTTTTTCCATGTTAAATTCTCTAGCCTTGAAAAATCTGCAAAAAAAATAAAAAACAAAAAAGAACGAGGATACTTGTAATGACTCACTAAAACAAGATGCATGAATTGCAAAATATCTAGTTTTATAAAGTAGAAAGCTTCCAGAAATTGCACAGACCTCAGTAAAGTATGATAATCATCAAGCCTACATGGCAGAAGATTCTTCTCAAGAAGTTTTAGACGAAGTTCATGAACCGCACTCTCCTCTTTTGCATCTCGTACATCCTCAATGGATACTGAAGGAACCCTGTAGTCGATTTTCCTCTTTCCTCTCTTCTTGATAGAGTGAGTAAATTTATTTGAAGCATTTATTGCCTTTTTCTTGAGGTTCCCTATTTTGAACAGTCGCCTCTCATCTTCAGAATTTTCAAAGCTCTCTCTAATTTCATTACTAGTTCCAGGACCTTCAAAACCTTGAAGAGAGGAAGTAACGACAAATGGTTACAAAGATTTCTGAAGAAAATGAATAGAAATTTTACGACTGGGAAAATAAGTTCAGTTCATCCATCAAGAATTGTATCTACACTTAAGCACATTAAAACTAATGTTCAAAGATTATGTAGTGGGTCGAATTTTGGATTTCCCGGTTATAAAAAAACACCTAATGTTCGATGAATCACGCATCATGTGCAGAGCATCGTACACGTTAGGCTTTATTTTTTACGCTCTTAAACTATAGAACATACCTAACATTTTAATTCAGAGACGATGAGTGTAAGAAGTCAATGCCTTTGAACTTCAAAGGATACCACCAAAATCCAAACCCACTGAAATGAGTCGAACAGGCTCGTCAACCTACTGTAGCAGGGGAAAAAACAATAAATAAAAAAATGAGAACTGCCATATTAATTACATGAAGACGCGTAATTGAAGCATAGATAGTTGCATTTCGTAGGCGTGAAGCATTTAGATTCCTTCCTGGCTGAATAATCGGAAATAGCAAACAAAATACAGCACGCAAAACTACCATTCCCATCCCTCCCATTCTATCAAAAGTCAAGAAGCGACTGATTCAAGGGAGTTAGAGACCAAATTCAAGATTCGCGCACTCTTTTGAAATCATTTCCAGAAGATCAAGAAGCAAGAAAGAGAACTAACAACTTCCAATGAAACATGCCAACGTATAAGAGATTTAAATTTTCTGTACTCTTCCACGAGCTACTATAAAATTTAGAGAGAAAGAGAGAATACCGATCACTTCAAGTGAGCGAAGGAAGCCGGTAGGATCAGAAACTAAAATCAAAGACAGATCCAAACAGAGAACAGCTCTCGAATCCTGATTTCTCTCTAGACTTACCGATGTCAAATCGCAAAAAAAAAAAAATCAACCTTCCAGCCGCTCAGTTTTCTCATTATCGAGGTATGAAAAAAGAAAAAAAGAGAGAGACAAAGAAGAAGAAGAAGAAACGCCATCTGCTTCTACATAACTAAAACGGACGATCAACAAAAAAAACGGAATCCAAAGCCGAAAAATAAAATAAATATCCATTAAACTCGAGCTAGAACCGAAATTTCCGGAACACATTAAAAACAGTGACAGTCATAAAGAGGAATCTCCTCACAACAACATCAATTTCGCTACCGCAAACAAAAAACGCGCAAGGAGAGCCACAAACACATAGAATATCGACAATGCCGGTGCACACCACACGGATCTCGAATCAAATTCACAGAACACAGTAAAATCAAAACAGCACAAACAAGAACAGAGAACACACAGCTGAATTAGAGATTCAGAAAGGCAAAAGAAAACTGTAGAAAAATCTCACTTCGTAACAAATCCTTAGCACAGGAGCTGATGATTGCCGCAGAAAAGGACGAGCAAAAAACATCGATCGAGACAAGTGGAATCTTACAAATGCCACGGCGATGAAAGCAGCAGCAGCAGAGGAAACGGAATATGAAGATTGAAGAGAAGAGATGGAGTTGGTGATGTTTATCGATTGCAGTGAGGAATTTTCTCGAGAAACAGAGATGAAATTTTCTCGAGAAAATTGGTGAAGAGGAAGGTGAGAAACGAACAAGGATCTTATGTGAGTTTGCCGGGTTTTTTTTTTTTTTTTTTTTTAACTTTTATTTATATTGTTCTGTCAACCTATTTTTATCATATCAAAATTACTTAATT
>JBBMEG010000001.1:6521882-6546527 GCA_037832605.1 Cyclanthera cordifolia | reverse complement strand
CAGTTTTTTTTGATAAAAAAGTGAAGATTATTAATATAATTTTTATTATTAAATATTTTTATCTTTATTATTTCATAAAATAAGATTCTCAATTTAAAAAAAGAAAATGAAAATTTATTTATTATTTATTGTGTATTTATATTTAATTACCAATATTGTTAAAAAATAGTTTTTTTTTTTTTTTTTTAAATTCATTATCCATAATTTGTTGTTAAGAAATTTCAATTACTGGTTAAAATTATAACCAATATTAATATTGCTTCACAACTTACTATATTTATATTTCAAAAAAAAAAAAGTTAGTATATTATATATATATATATATATATATATATATATTTATATATATATTTATTGCATTTTAAATGAAAAAAAATGTTTGGAAATAAACAAAAAAAAAAAAATCGAAAAAAAATAAACAGAAAGAAGTTTATTTAAAAAACAAACAAAGAGTAAGAGAGAGAATACGAAGAGAGAGGGAGAAATTGAAAAACTGGTTTAAAGAGATGGAGAAATCGAAAATGCGACGCGTAAATCTCTAATGATGAGCAGCTTGTTTATATAAAATCGATTTATCTTGTTTGATTCTTAGAAATCTGGAGTCTTTTCTGGATCTTGAAAATGAATGGCTCTATTTATAGAGCTTTTATGCATCCTGGGTTTGGGCTTGATGAGCTAATTTTGAACTTAGACTTTGAGCTTGGTCTATTGAACTTGTCTATATAGACATGCATTATCCCTATGAGCTTAGACCATCATTTAAACTTAAGTCTTATTTAATTTTGACACAATTTTAAAATAAAACAAATTTTTGATCCAATTTAATTTTGAAAAATATTGTCTCAAAATGTAATTTAATTTAGCCATCAAGTTTGAGATAATGACGTGACAATTTATGATTGGTCGAAATTTCTAACACTAGTTTAGGGTGAGGGAAAAATTGAATGGTTTAGAGAATTAAAGGAAGAGGAATCGAAAGGGGAAGAAGAGCATAACCAAGAAAGAAGAGAGAAGAGGAAGAAGAGAAAGAAATTATCGAAGAAAAAAAAAGCCCACGTGCCAGGATAACCCAATACCCCAAATGCCGGGATCTGGCCAACCCTTCCCTTCTCGGCCGAATCCCGACACACCAAACGCCCCCTTATTGTTTGAAAAATTAGAATTTAATTAGATATTATGGTTTGATAAAACATAAAAAGAATCCATGTTGATCGGAAATTGCCAAAAAAATTAAGTAGATCTAATACACGAATGTTGTTTTTTATCTAATCAATTTCATATCTCACACTCTATCATTAAAACATAAAAAACAATTAACTTCTACGTATTTTATTTATCAAAAAATACAAATTTATCAAAGCATTAGACCAATTTCTAATATTGTGAATTAAATGATAGTTTTTTTTTTTTTTCAAATCCTAAGACTAAATTTTAACTTTCATTTATTAACAAGATGTTGAATATATTTGGTAGGATATGTGCACTAAATAAGATAAAATACAAATAATTAAGGTTTGAGTCTAACATTATGCGTGTGTTTTTTAACTTATGAGTGGGGGATGGATCAACTCTCAAATCTCTATAAAACTCTCATCAAATCTTCCTGCACAATATTGCCTTATTTCAATTAGTCATAACTCTGTATCTAATCCAGATTTTTTATCACAACTGCACATAAATTATCTATCCAAACAAGATTTTATCTTTACCAAACATTTTACCTATAACCAAACAAATCACTAACATTTTTTTGTTATCTTTTTTATATTAAAAAGTTTTTGAATCAATTTATGCTCAACTCAATTATCTTCACATATAAACTATATATGGACCTATAATATTTGATTATCAAAAAAGTTCATACGAAATTAATTTTTAGATAAAGTGTACAACAAAAAGAAAAATCTCGTAATAAAAATACAAAGAAAAAATAAATTTTTTTTTTTGAATTTTTATAATAAATGATTATCAAATAGACTTGGCTTGAATTTAGATCTATTTTGTTCTTGTTTGAGTTTTATATCAATTAATCTAAAAATAGAAAACCTAGAGATTAAGCATACTTTATTTCAAAACATAATAAAAAAACACTATGTCTTCTTTGGAAATAAAATTGATCATAATCAACTTACTATCGATTATCTAAATATTAATTTCTTGTGGTTTAAAAAAAAAAATTGCACTTTTTCTATAAAAACAATATTTTCAGCAACCATATTGTAAAATTAAATAAATTAACAATAAAAATAGTCAAGTATAAAGTGACTTCATAAAAAAAAAGAAAAGTATATTAATTCAAAACTTGAAAAATTAAAGAAAAAACATATTGATTGATGTATGATATTATATGATTGTGAAAGGGATGGGATGGAGGGTGGGAAGAGATGTGTTGAATAATATTATAGGAGTAATCATTTCCCTTTCTGCTATCTACCTCTTTGATTCTCTCTTTTTGGACACACACACTTCATTCATTAAGCTTCCTTGGCCCTTTCTCTGCAACCCATTATTATACCTTTTTTCTTTAATTACTCCCTATATTTTCATTTTAAAATGTTATCAATAAGGTATGATGTTTACTACTCTCCCTAATTCTTTTTTCATTATTTTACTTCTTTAAAGAAAGTTGCTGAGAACTAATGCAAGTTGTAAAGATTCAAAATTATTCAAAATTTTGTATTTGACTCATTCAGAATCATTTATTTTGTGTCAAAAGAATAGTAATTATACGATATCACTATATACTCAATAATTATGAAGTTACGAGTTCAAATCTACCAACATCAATTATTTTAATCTAAAAAAAAAAAAAAAAAAAATCATAATGAAATTGTATTTTTATAAAATCACATTTTTATTCTCCTTTACTTACTTTTCATTCTCTTCCCATAACAACTTTATTCTACCATTTTTGTTTTTAGTACATCATAAACTATCAACTTCTTTAAAAAATCTCATCAAATTTCGTCTAAAATAAATATCTTCTCTCAAACATCAATTTCAAAAAACATTTTTCAACCTCTTCTCCTGGAAAAGACCAATCCCCTACCAAATACTTCATATTACCAAATCACTTAATTTCCTCTTCTTCATCCACTACCTCTACTCTCCACTCCTCAATCCAAAATACAAAATACAATAATCTTTATTGCATAATCATTATTTTATTTTACTTATAATCGTTTCTTTCACCCAAACATAATAATCATTTTTTCATAATTATTTACTTTCTTCTTCTCCATCAATTATCATTCCCAATAATCATTCTTATTCCCTTCTCTCAAACAACCCAAAATCAATATTGCCAATTTAGCCAATTGTTCAAGCTAATTTGCGTCAACCTCCAACTCTTTAAAAGAATAAAAAATCTAACCCTAAATTAATTTTTAGAGGAGTAGCTGCGGCTGATTGAATCTAACCAAAAGTACTACAAAATTAATATTCTCTCCTGATATCAAAGTAAATTGATGAATGAAATCGTGTTATACGAATGACACTAAAAAAAGTCAACCGTGTGAGTGTACATCCTGATCATCGTTTACAATTACTCAATACTTATGTGTGGTTCTCTTGTACAATCAGGACAATTTAATTTACATCACCTCAGACATGAGAAACCTAAGTTTATTAAAATTGACAATACAACTGCAGTTCAAGCAAAGATATCATGTAAGATAGAAGAGATGAAAGAAAAGTACAAATATCATGTAATTTCCTGATATCAAAGAAAACATGTTATACCAGATCAAATTCAAGCACAGACTAGAACATCCAGACATTGACATGAAAATGGCGCTTCACCAGTTCAGGCCGACCATCTGGTTAGACCCGTCGATCTAAACGAGTCCAAGTTCCGGGCTGTTGGTGTGGAGACATGTGCCTGTTAATAAACTTTCAACACTACTATGATATAAAATATCAGTTACGATTCAACTTTGTAATATCCCAGAGTATACAGTCCAACTGCAGTTCAAGCAAAAATTATAAGGGAGAACGAAATTAGCAGTACAGATCTGAGAGAGCAAAAACTAGACCCAAGCTTTTGAATACCTAGATCATTTAAGATAGAAATAAGAAAGAAATAATCACAAATGTGTTCATGGGGGAAAATATTTCTACTCCACTTAGTACAAAACAATACCAATATAATAAGCCAAAAAACAACTTGTAATCAATCAATGTTCCCTGTGCTACACATTTCCTTACACAATTCTTTAACCCTTTTTTCTTTTCAAGTCCAGGAAGAACCCACCATCCTACATAATATCAGTACTTCCATCATAACCTTAAAAAAAAACCCTAGTAAACAACACACATTAAATTGTTAAAGAGATTTTTCAAACCATTCACTGCTAAAACAACAAATCTATATATATATATAGATATATATATATATTTAAGCAAGCCCCCCAATCGCTAGCTAGTAATCCTTAACTGCTCGACATTTCCATATCATTACATTACCTTCTCTTCAACATATTACATATAACACACCATATAAATTTTAGTAAGAACCTGCACGTAAGAGTGCGAGTGCCCCGATTGCAGTTGAAGGCATTGGCTGCAGGCAACACCTCGGAATGGGACTGCTGATTACTCCCAGACACTAGAAAACGATCTCCAAAAGCCTCTCGTATGAATTAGTTCCATTTACCCCCTAGTTTTGGCCCTCTTCATTCCGAGGCTGTTGTGAAAGGGAGACACGGAACTTGACATAGGTGAACCTTCCTCACGAAGCGTTCCATTGAGCAAAGCTAGCTCTCGTAGCTGTTGTTTCTTGTAGAAGTCATGAGATTCATCCTAAGTACACAATTTGAAGGAAGAAAAAATAAAAATATCAGTAGGAAGGAATAAGTCATCGGGCTACCACGATGCACAAGAGCTCGTAAGATACTCACTATTGGTTTGAGCAAGTCCTCGAGAATCTCGCGGGCTTGCATAAGACGAGCTTCAATAATTTCAACTGGCAATTCTGCCTCAACTAGGATGTGGAGAGGTTCGTTCAAATGCTCGTAACCTGCTTTTCCTCTCATCATTTCTTCCTACAAGACAAACAATATAATAAACTTGTTAGCTTCATACACTGAATTTCAATTCTTATACTTTAATGCTACAGAATAAAAGTCTACTCACAGGCATTGCAAGGGTGAAAAGACTTGTATAAGCTACTTTAAAAGTATATTTAAAAAACTATGAGATAGGGTGAGCCTCCACCTCAAAATCAATTGCAGTGAGGGGAGTCACTCACATATCATATAAATGTGTTGAAGAACTCTCATGTTTCTAATGTGAGATAAGTACCACAAATTGAGTATCTCCAACATCCTCCCTCAAGATGATGCCATAGAAGGAAGACCATCTTGAGTTATATTCGAATTTGTGGACCGAAATACCCGCTTTGGCTTACTCTCTTGGTTATGACATTTTCTCCATAACCTACTTCTATCGAGCACAAACAAGTATGGTCGTCTTCCTTTTGAGTAGATTGCAACTTTAGGAATCCTTGAAAAGGCATTGTCCAAGGGTTTCCTATTTTTATCGTCTTCTATCATGTTTGGTAGGAGATGGAAGGGAAACTTTTATTAGAGAAGATAAGTGGGTGCCCGTAGCCCCCTCTACTCGTTATTTCCTTGTTTGTATCACTCGTCTCTCATGAAACACCCTTGTCTGGTGGATATGTTGGCTTCCTAAAGATATCTTCCTTTGCTTTCTGTGGGTTTTAAGCATTTCTTACCCGACAGGGGGACGTTTAATATGGTTGATTTACTTTCTTCATTGAGAGATTTTCAATGCAACCCCAGTCAAGAATGTTCATTGTTGATGTTAAGACACCGATAGTTTTAACCAACACAGACAAAGAACACCAAGAATGATAAAACACAAGAACGATATAATAAGATAATAATTGACTTTACAACCCCGTAGCCATTAAAGAGGGCTACGACTCTCCCAAGGTCTTTTACAAAGACTTTACCAAAACATACATTTCATACCCTTCTTAGACTCCTACTTCTCTATTTAAGCACCAACACTAATGGCTAAATTATTACCTTACACTTATACATATACTAATATTCCCAATATTGCCCTCCTTAGGGGCCTAACATACTCTCATTCTGGAAACACACCTTGTCCTCAAGGTGTGGGTAAACAAACAATTTAACATCTTTGAAACCTCCTATCTTCATCATTTGAAAGAAAAAATTGGAGCCTTTAAGCCCAAATCAACTTGGCCCAAATTCACCAATTTCTTGTCAAAACTTTGAACAGTATGCCCTTCCACCCCCTTCCTCATTTTTTGGAACAACCCAATTGGTCAACCTATTTTGGAACAATCCAATTGATCAACCTAATTTCAATTAGTTCATTATCTTCCAGCAAACATTCAAGCCCAAAATTCCAATTTGTTTTCCCAGTTGTAGGCTTCCCACCCTTGATTTCTTTTTTATCCATAAAAATAATTAACTTTCTTCCACTTTTTTTCCTCCCTTGACAATTCAAGTGGATCCCCTGAAAACCCAACATGGCCCCTCTGACCATCAAGTCCATTCCCATTTATTTTTCTGTACAAAAATGATGTCATTTTTCTTCCATCTTTTTTCTTTCGATCTTCTTTCTTCTTCATCAACAAGATCCACCACCATCTATGACTGCTAATTTTTTCTGTTAACATAATCCTCTGGTTTTAAGCCAACATAATTGGCCTCTCGAATCCACGTCGTGATCGGGTTTACGTCACGAGCGACCTATCTTTCCATTTTTGTGTCTTCTTCGATTTTGATTTCTTCATTTTTTTTGGATTTCTTCTTAGGTCGACTAATTTTATGTCGTTGCTTTCCTTTCTTTTTCTTTTCCAATCTCTTCTTTAGCTCACGGTATTTTCGTTCAACACTTTTCTTCTTCCGCCCTAGGTTCCATCTTTCTCTACTTCCCTTTCCTATCTTTTTTTTTTGCTCGTTATCTAGCTTTCCATGCCTTGCTGCAACTCCTTGGTTTCGTCCTCTCCTTTTTCGGGTTGTGTTGTTGCTTACTTCAGGTATGCATACCATAAACCCGTATGGACTAATTTTCTTTCTTGTTTCCAACCTGCCCGCTGCACGATTTTGTTATGTTGCTGCCACCATTTGGCTTTGTTGGCCCACCCTTTCATTTGTTTTGGTGTTCACCTCCAACTTCTCCTATTGTTGCTTACATACTGCCAATTGGCTTTGCAAGCTCCTAAAACTTTCTTGTAAGGCCTTTAAGATTTCACTCATTTCTTCCCAATTTTGCCGATATTTTGTTGTCGTTGCTTGTAGCTCTAACAAGCCTTCATCGTAATCCATGGTTTGAATCGATTATCCAGGAAGAACGTGCTCTGATACCAATTTGTTAAGACACCGATAGTCTTAACAAACACGGACAAAGAACACCGAGAATGATAAAACACAAGAACGATATAATAAGAAAATAATGGACAAGAGGGCTAGGACTCTCCCTAGGTCTTTTACGAAGACTTTACCAAAACATACATTTCTGATAGGTTTGGGCCTTATATGAATTAGGAATAATATAGGGGTATAAGAGAAATTAGTTAGAGAGTTTGTTACGGTTTTCTATTATAAATAGAGGGTGAGGTGAGTGGGAAAGACATCCAAATATTGAGTGAAAACTTGTGGGCTCTTAGAGAATGGTTCTCTAGAGATGGGAGGTTTCAAGACCTATTAAAACTTAGTTTATTTTGTATTTTCTATTTGTTTTATATTTCAATCTAGTTTGGTTTAGTTTTGGGCTTATCAATTTGGTATCAGAGCTATTTGATTATGGTCATGAGTCGAGCGCACGAGACATTGGAAAAGTTTGCAAAACGTTTTGATGGGTTGATAGCATCTTTTCAAGTGGAGAACGCAAGGGCGTGGGAACAGGGAAGATTAGAGATGGAAGAGAATTCGAAGGCATGGAAACAGAGATGGAAATTAGGAATCGAAAAAGAATTAAGGTTGCGGAGGAGCAGATGCACGAAAAGAATCGCTACAATCAAATCTCAAGAAAGAGCCACTGGAGCCAAAAATTGAGATTGTAGATTCAAATTTCAATCAACTATGGCCATGGGGGAGAAGAATAAAAGGGAAAAACGACCATATGTGTGTCGATTCAACTCTCCAAAGTGACAAAGAAAAAAAAAGAAAGAAAAATATGACAGTTCTAGGAAAAAAGACCAACCTATGTATTGTTGGAGGTCAAGAAAAAAGTATTGTCAAGCACAATGAAGGTCGAAGAGGAAGCGCCATTGTGCGAAACAGACGCGAGAAGAGAAATACCGCCGCGCGAAATGGAGGTCGGAGGAAAGACGACGTCGTACAAATCGAAGATTGAAGAAGACGTCAATGGAGGTAGAGATCGATGAAGTCGTTATCGCACCAAAGGTTGCTAGTAGAAGAAGCTTCACAGGCTATTGAAACTTCTTGAAGAAAGGAAGAAAAAAAAAAAAAAATAATAATATATATATATATATATATATATATAATAATAGAGTGATAGGCGGCTAGGGTTTTTGTTGTTACAAATGAGATATGGAAAGATGCCCTTATGTAATTGTGGTTTGAAAAAAAAAAATGGGGAGGAAAAGAGAGGAGAAGAAGAAGTGGCAGCGATGGTTTATTTTTTAGAAAATGAGGATTGCAAGGTGAGAATGAGCTTGGTTAGGACTTGGGCCAACTTTTAAACAATTGATTTAGCAATGGGTTGGGCTTAAAAAATAAAGTCTGAAGCTTTCTTTTGGGCATGGGCTCATTTTTGTGGGCTCCGATCATCTGCCGCCATAATTCCGACAACTGCCGCTGCTGCCGGAGAAAAAAAAACTATTTGTTTTGTTTTCCTATTTCACAACTTTTGTATACCCACCTTGAGAACATGGTGCTTTAAAGGGGCCGGTAATGATAGATTTGAGCCTTATATGAATTAGAAATAATATAAGGGTATAAGAGAAATTAGTTAGAGAGTTTGTTAGGGTTTTCTATTATAAATAGAGGGTGAGATGAGTGGTAAAGGTTCTATGAGTGGTAAATATTGAGTGAAAACTTATGGGCTCTTAGAGAATGGTTCTATAGAGAGGTAGGTTTCAAGACGTATTAAAACTTGGTTTATTTAATATTTTCTAGTTGTTTTATATTACAAAGACTTTACCAAAACATACATTTCATACCCTTCTAAGACACCTACTTCTCTATTTAAGCACCAACACTAATGGCTAAATTAGTACCTTACCCTTATACATATTATACTAATATTCCGAATATTGCCCTACTTAGGGACCTAACAAGTTCCTAAAGGTTTCAAAGCTACTTTACTCTATGAGGTTATGAAGGAATGAATCATATACAGTCTCATGCTTCGCATCTCACCTTCCTAGTGCCATTCGGCTCGAAGTAAAGTTGCTCCCTTCTAAAGAAAAGGGGTTGGCTCAAATTGATTAGTATGTGAAAAAAGAAGAAGAAGGCACGTTAAGCTAGCTTTCTTCAAAGTGGGCCCTCTTGGCCACCTGCGACCTCGATTTTTTATACCCGCCAAGAAGCTCTAGGATTAGGCAACTCAGACAAGAAAAGGAGGCCATCGATGCTATGATATCCATCATCAAGGCCAAACTCCCAAGACTGAGAATTCCCGACTTTTGTCATGCCCAAGTTTGACTGAGAAGCGTTGGATGAATTGCTTGGGATTGCCTCGATCATTCCAAGGGATTCTCTTGTCGTTCTTTCTTAACTATAGTCAACTTTTCATTTTCTTTTGTGGGAGACTCTGTCAAGGATGACAACCCTACCCGAATCTCCACATTAATATGATATTGTCCACTTTGGGCATACACCCGCATGGCTTTGCTTTTGGTTTCACCCAAAAGGCCTTTTATTATATAGCTGAGAGTTTTTGGGCTAGCTAACGCATACCTCAACTATTCTCACAAGACAAGCCACCGATACTACAATATTTGGTTATCAAGAAAACTCTAAGAAATTAATTTTTAAGTAGGTGACCACCATGGATTGAACTTGTAACCTCTTGGTTCTCAAGTCTTCCATTGACAACTAGGCCAAGGCCAATCCATAATAGTTTCAACAAGCTAAGTGATTACAAAACAAGAGCTAGGAAAAATATTTTCAATAACTCAAAAACAAAAAAAAAAGTCTTCTAGATTAATTAAAAAAGAGATTCAATGAAGTAAAACAAAGAATGAGATTTTTTTAAATTAATAAATAAAAAATAAATAAATATTAAATATTGAATTGTCTATTGGGATTCATAAAAAACAAATAGGAGATGAAGGGAGGGGTAGAAATTATATGAGAGAACTAAAAGATTGACGAGGATGAGTGATTAGAGAAAATTAAGAAAATAGAAGAAACAAAAAGAGGCCTTATCTCTCCCTTCCTCCCATCAAATTTATTAAAATGAAATCAAAGACAAGTTACCAAATTTAATGATAGGAGTTCAGTCGCAACAACTTCTCCTTTATTCCCTAATTTCAACAAATTCTCAACGAAAAAATAGACATCTTTATACAATCAGTCAAAAGCATTATTTGATTTTTTTTTTTTTTTGGATAGTTAGTGAAATCTGAATTAATTAAATGGAAAGGTGGCATTGCAACTGTTTTTATCGAGGGTGAAATTGGTCAAATTTGAAGACTAAAAACTGACCATCTCTAGAGATAGATTTGATAATTTTACCTACATAATATAATATATTAACAGCGCATACAAATTTGACAATCATGACAAGTCCTATCAAAGAGTTACAAAAAAAAACTTAGAAATAAGATTAACAAAACTGTAACTTTTAAAAAGAGAAATGGTGTGGTTCATGCAAAATGTTTTGTAGAGGAATCACAGTATGCAACATCATAACAGGAAAACAAAAATTTATGGTAACTTACCTTAGTTGGATCCTTAATGCTACCACGTCCTCTAATCAAAACTCGACAATCAGTACTCGCCTCTACTCGCTTGAGAGAATTCCCCCTAGGTCCAAGGAGGCGGCCGACAAAGTTATACTGCAAACAAAGTTCAATTCAATTCTATTAGCAGAACAAGGTAGGGAAAGAATGAAAAAGTAATTAGCACAATCAATTCATATAAAACAGACAAACATATAAAACACAATGCAAATTCATACACTAGGGTAGTTGTCAACAGGAATGTCTACTCTGATGGTTCTCTTCACAATAAGACCTGATGAACTACCTTGGGAACTTAGCCAATTTTGTGCTGATGAAGGTTGTAATAAACCTGACATCTGCATGACATAACATCACATAGATTCAAACCAGAAAATTAATATGAATGCAATCATCCTACTTAAGATATATTAACAGCCAACATAATTTTGAAGCAAAGAACATGTGATATCTTCAGAAACGATAAATGTCAAAATTGTAGATCTAGAACAGCAACCAAAGGTAAAAGAGTAGAGTACTGAATACACTACATACCTTGAGAAACAACATATTTACACAAAGAAAGTTGGATAATATTACGGTGCTTCGTGAAGTACAAGGAATCCCAGAACCATTCAAATATGGTGGTGAATCTTGAAGTAGCATACTTCTTTTCGTTTCTCTAATTCTCTTAACTTTATGAAGACACGCCCTTAGACAACCATATGAATGAGCTAAAACTGACATAAATCACTATTGGGACCACTTATTTATGTATTTTAAATTTCCAAGTGTGCAACCATGAAGAGTTTCTATAAAAAGCCCCTTCACCAAGATAGACAAGGGATCGACCAAAATTAACTAATGAGTCAGCAGTCTATATTAGAATATAAGGCCCTTGACACTAAAAAACAAAAAATCGAGTCAGGCCAACTAATTACTCACGCACAGAGTTTGTCACACACATACAGACAAATTTGAAAAGTACGTAAGCTCCTCAGAATTTAATGGACATCATAATCCTGTTTATACAGATAGTTGAAGGTGAAGAACCAATTTGTTAGAATCATTAAAGAAGCTGAAAAACTTAAAAAAAATATAATGATAATAAAAAACTAAGTGAAGAATATAATGCATCAATAAAAAAAAACTGAGACTCGTTTGTTCATTAATTAGAGAAGCTATCCCCATGTGAAATTAGATTATGCGCACTGAACTAAATGTTACGAGTTAGCAAGAAAATGTTAAAAAATAGTCAGAAATGCTTCTCAAGTACAGTAAAATTAGATGGACAGTAAGGTTATGTTAATGGTTAGTATCCGTACTTCTGATTGAAACCGTGATGGCCATCCATTCATGTCAGCACCTCCATTTGAAAATATTCCTCCAGAAGCCAGGGGGCTGGCATGTTCAAGCCCACTTTGACCTAAAACTGATGCCTTCCCCAATAGTGTGGTTACACGCAATATTTCTGCTCCAAAAATGTCAATTTTCAAGAAGAAGATGTACCAGTCAGCGCATTTGTTAAAAAGTTAGCAGTTACCACATAATGGACACACAACAAGGTGTTTTTTTACGTCTGAGTCAGTGAAAAGTTATCCTAAATAAAGAAACTTAATGTTCAAAAGTAAGAATTAAATTACTTGAACCCCAATGCTACAGAGCAATATCAATATGTAATATTGCCACCAAATGCTGAGAAAGGAAGTTAATAGGCTGCCAGAAACTCAAAAACAATCGATGACAGAAGGCAGCAGTGGTAGAAGAAACCACATAACTTGCAATTAATTGTTAGGAGTAACTAGTATGTTAGAATTTCCATCAAGTCATAGACAAATTTATATTTATGAATACAAGTTTAAAAAATCATGTAAGCGAACTAAATAAAGGCAGATACTAAGGTAGAAAGGCAATGTGGCAGTTTTGAAAGAAAACAAAGTTCAGTCCTTAATGACGCCAAGAAAGGGACTAGCAACCGTATGAAAAATGTGTTAGATTTGCTACTGAACTTCTGGATGACTTCACTAGAGCACTTACATGTGAGCTTTGCATCTAAACTCGTAAGCTGCTAGATCGATCTAAAAGATGCAAGACAGACAAACAAAAGGTGTTATGCTCATCCATTTACTCATTTTGGTTCATTGCTTCCAACTATCAAGTGAATGTAGACACAAACACACAAAAGGTTTTATGCACAGACATTTAGCACAAAAGGAAAATAAAGCATAATTATTAAAGTTAGATCAGATAATAGCTCATCACATTCACTAATTGGATTTAGTTTCAGTTAGATTAGATCAGACCAGCCCAAATATTGAGCAACCATGTTCTGTGCTGATTATCAATGGGCAACAACAACGTCTCAACCTCAAAATTTCCAGCGCATCAACCGAATGAGAATCAAAGATCCAAGAAAAATATTTCACAAATTACTTAGTTGAGAACTTGAGGCTACAAAGTTCACCTTGGTTAAGCAAGCGATAACTATTAGGGAGCACAGGCAAAAACGGACTTAGTTTCAGCCGCTCTGCCAACAACTCAGAGAGATACCTGCAAAAAATGGTAAACAAACTAAAATGAACCATCATAATATAAGTACGCCACATGAAAAAATAAATGATCTATATAAATTTTAATGGAAATAAGCTCAGATCTTACATCAACAAACTAAAATCAGATAAACAAACAAGAAGCACATGGAACAAGTAAGAAATTAAACTAAACTAAACAAAGACAATTACAAGCGCAAACTAGCAAGTAGATCAGTCAGATGAGTAGTACAACTTCCGATCATACAAAATCAACAACATCAATCATTAAAAACTAAGAAACACAACAGAACTGATCCAAAAACAACAACTAGACACAGATCGGTAAACAAACATCACAGATCTCACAAAGTATCAAACAAATCTGACAAAAACAGCAAAAAAAAAAAAAGAGGAATCGATTAGTTACTTTTCTTGCTCAAGTATAGCAGCAGCAGATGCAGAAGACGGAGAGCGAAGACCAGGAAGATGAGGAGAGTGAGGAGCCGAGGGAGAGGGAGAGAAAGCCATGTACATCCCGCCTACAGACGACGTCATTTCTCTCCCTCCGGAGACGTGAGTGAATATAGATACTGCCAGGACTTCGAAGTCGGCGGCGGCGATAACGGTAGCGATGACGACGGCGCGGCAGCGGCGATCTCGACCAGACCGCTCAATCAATCTGGCGTCGGTGGGAAAATTATTCCCACACCGTGCTGGCTTTCGTCTCTATCTATCTAGCTATATCACGTATAAAAATATTAATATAGATGTAAATTATTTGTGTAACACAATATGTACAGTGAAATATTTTCCTATGTTTGGGATTTTTATTTTATTTTGTTAGGTGATTTACATTCACATTTTTCTAAGTTAATAGTTCTGACACCGCATTTAGTGCCTAAAGGAAACGAGGGGACAACGGGCGGGACCCACAACTTGTAGTATTTAAATTAATGATTCAATGTCACATAAATGAAAAAATCTTTAAAATCATTTTCCAATTAATTAATTGATCAATAATAATAGATATTTAATTATTATTACGATTATTAACCGAGCTGTTTACTTTTTAGTAAAAATGAAGATTAAGGACTTCCACCACATGTGATAAATTTATTAATTTAAATTCACTATTTTTAAAATTTATTAAATTAAAAAAAAAAGTGTGAATAGATAAGATTAAGATCTCCAAACTATTCATCGAAAGTTGGTAGCGCGTTTGTTTCATTTTTATTACGATAATTCAGTTTAACATATTGTCACAAGTTTAATTATGAGAATCGATATCAGACTCACATTTATTTAAGAACAGTAGTACTCTATATATAAGGTATGTGGTCTCTTCCTCAATTTGCAATAAAAAAATCGAAACTATTTTTGCTGGTAAATTATTAATTTCATGGATACAATTTAAATAAAGTTGATAATAATAATAATATTGTGCTTTTTCAACGTGAAAAAAACTATTATCTAACTATTTTTAAATATAATAAATATTCAATACAATAAGCAAGAAAATTTGGGACAACAAATCCTACCTAGATGGTATAAATACTCAAAACTAATTGATTATGAAATGAGTAGTCCACATTATCTTTAAAATATGTTGAATAACTATAAAAGTATTTACAAAATATTTCTAAATTTTTTATTGCATTCGTTACTGAATATTCAAAATACAATTTTTTTGAGTTATGATACCATATTAGAAAGTGTGACGTCGTCTCAAAACTAATTAATTATGAAATGAGTAGTCAACGTTATTTTTAAAATATGTTGAAGAATTCACACATTTCCAATATGGGATAATTGCTAGAATGTGAGTATCTCCAACACAAGATCATTACTGATTATTATTCTAAATATTCAAAATAAATTCTCATTCTAATTATTAATTTTAAATACTCTTAAAAACTGCATTCAAACAAATTAACAACTACATCATTAAAAAAAAAAATCAAAATTTTTCAATCTTAGACCGATTTACTCTAATTTAGATAATTTTGTCAATAAATATTTATTAGTTTTAATTGTTAATTAGGTAAAAAAAAAATCCATAGAAATAAAACTTTATGTATATAAACGCATAAATAAAATAAATAATATAAAAACGAGACAAAGAATTGAATAATTGAAATGAGAAATACATTTCCCATCTTCATCTCATTTAGTTAGGAGAAAATTTTTCATAGCTACTCACTTCTTCATTCACCACGTAATCACCTAATCGGGAATTCACTGCCCTATTAAGAAGGTGTTTGAGACCAAATGATGAAAAAAGTGAAATGAAAATGATAGTTTAATTTTAGATGACTAATAATCATTATTTCCGTAATCGCAATTCATGAGAAGAGTTTCTTATTATGTTCATAACTATGTTTTTTTATTATGTTAATGAATATTTGTAACTTCATATTTTTTTTTTTCACAATAATCATTATTTGCATCCAAACAAAATTAAATTAATACACAACTAATCAAACCTCAAGTTAACACACAACCAAATTACGTTGAATAATCATTATAACTAGAAATATATTTTGAAAAACATTATATATGATGTAGATACGTGAATAATTATTGTAACTACGAAATTAAATTGGTCAAATTTAATTATATAATTCTCAATGTGAAAAAATACATAAAAATAAAATAAAAATCTTTTTATCCAAACATTAATTAATCCCCACACTAGTTATTCATACCCCCATTAATATGATCTATAAATAATAGTTAATTATTTAACAAAAGCTTTCTCCAACATAAATGTTACAGATTTGGTGTCACAAATTTTTATTGTACAATAAATATTAAAAAATAATAATGACATTGAATGATGCTTGGTCTCTTGGTTAAGAAGGGGTTGTCTCGTTGATGCAAATATTATTTTAATAAATATAAGTAGCCAAATAGTATATAATAATTGAACTTATGCCAAAAATCTAATCTTATTATATTCATATCAAATATTTATTTATTTACTTAATTATTATTGAAAGTTCCTATAATATCCATCACTAAAACGTTTTTGTAGAAGATATTTTAATTATTTTTAAAAATTAGTTATTGCTTTCTAAAAATAGTGTAATCAATGCCAAACATTTCCAAAAAATGACACTATTTTGTTGCACGATTTTAGGCTTTCAATAATAAAAAAATTTCCACCCTATCTTCCCAAAAACATCTCTTCTGTTTTGTCTTCCGATGCTCCAGTATTCTTCTTCAACAAATCTTTTGAATCGTCATTTCGTCTTCTTTCAAGAAATTTCCTTTATCTTCAATAAAAGTAGATTCTTAGTAGTTTGAATTTCGGCTCCATTTGCTTTGGGAAGTTGTCGATTTGGCTGTTGGTTCGCGTTCTTGTGCAAATTCCGTCTGATTTGGCTGCTGCAAAGTTCGACAATTTTGGTATTGTTGATCTTAAGCTTTTCGGTGATTTTGGTATTTCTTTTTAGGTTTTTTATATTTCCCTTCTAATTAAAACGATTTCGGTTGGTTAATCGGCAAAATGTGCGATTATGTTATAGTATTGTTAAGGTAATTAACATTAATTTTAAATTAACTCGAAGGTTTTGTGAGCCAAAGGTTAAGACACATGCATAAATGGAAAATAAAAGCCTAAGATTATTGAAACACAAAATGAATGAAACATTGTAGTAATAATTGAAAAGCAAACATTAATAAAATTTATTATAACAATATTACACAAGTATTACGTAATATGGAAGTAAGAAACAAAATGAGAAAAAAAACATAGAAAAAGGAAACTAAATCTAACTGAATGCATTAAGGTTTTATAATTAATGAAAATAAATGCCAAACATCCAACCTTAATGTTCCAAATCAAACATTAAATTAAAAAAAAAAAAACGTATGTAGTCAAAATAGGAAATAAAATACATTAATCAAAAAAAAAAAAAAAGTTCCCTAATAATCATCAAAAAAAAATTAATTAAATAGATGTTAAAAAAAAACAAATTGCAAATGTGTAATATTTTTACTAAATTTGAATATCTATACTCAATTCTTTTTTATAGATATTAAATTTGTTGTGCCTTATCTAATTAAATTAATTAACTAATTTTTAGTTTTTATGTTTTAACTAATTAAATTATGCTAATAAATTTTTGTTAGCGTACATGTTTTCACATATCACAATTTTTTTTTAAATAATAATAATAATACATAAAAATAAATAAATAAATAAAACTAAGTCGGTCTTTTCGAATCAACTTGTATATATTTCAAAGATTTAAAACCTTGAATTTTATTTTACATTACATTTCCAAACTTCTAACTTTATACATAATTGTTGTGTTGGGTCATAGGTTGAGTTTGACTATGATAATATTTTCAGACTAATTCAAAAATTTTAATTGGTCAATTAGTCAACTATTTCAATCATATGTATTATAGCTATGAATTAATCACAAATTATGTCAATCTTCTATTTCTTTTCAAAACTCAAACTAATTGCCCACAAATATGTTAGCAAAATTAAAAAAAAGAAAGTATGATACATACTTGAATCTAGATTGCTTATTTATTAATTCAG
The DNA here is from genome assembly GCA_037832605.1 of Cyclanthera cordifolia. Taxonomy (NCBI): domain Eukaryota; kingdom Viridiplantae; phylum Streptophyta; class Magnoliopsida; order Cucurbitales; family Cucurbitaceae; genus Cyclanthera; species Cyclanthera cordifolia. The sequence continues at coordinate 6,528,532 of JBBMEG010000001.1, read as the reverse complement.
GTTACTTATCAATATATTAAAATCATATTTTATTAATTAATCTTACGCATATATTAATTCAAATTTGATTGAGTTAAATAGCAAAAGACCTAATTGTCAGTTTCACAATCTAACTTAACTCTTACACTTATATATAAGCGTATGATATCAAAATCTAGAAATAAAAAGTTCATTGGAAAATTTGTATCAAACACAACTCCAAGAACATAGCCCATGCTAAAGGAATTAGCTCTCTCTCTCTCTCTCTATATATAGAGAGAGAGAGAGAGAGGTGAATAGATTAAATTTCTTTTAGTACAAATCGGAGGAGGGGACCTTACATAAAAAACACTGTTCTTAAATAAATTAGAGTAAAATACTGATTTATAGGATCGAACCTATGACATTGGTATTGAATTGGATTAAAAGTAATATTTAGAGGTTTAATAATAACCATTTCAATATCACATAAAAGCAAAATGTGTAACAAGTATTCCATGCAAATTTTAATTTTTTTAAAAATTAAAGAATAATTGAAAAAGGCTTTTGAACGGGTTGCTTCGTTGGCCGGTGACCGTTACAAATTCATTAAGATTAATATGATGTGTTTGATTTTTCAAAGAAATTAGGTAAACATTGTGCAATTATAGCCAATAATTGAAAGAAAATTAGAAGAAAATCGACAAATAGAAAATACAGAAATGCAATTGTCACACGAAATAGAAAATTAAGAATTTTCCTTATCATAGAAGAGAAAGTATAAGGTTAGGTCAAATTTGTTGCAATGGTGATTTGAAGGGCTGAGTAGCAATATTTTTTTAGGCTAAGAAAAAATTGTGATATCTGGTTAAAGTTGACTAATTAATGGGATGGAAGAAAGCAATGTTTGACGATTGTGTTTTTGAACTCAATAAATATGTAAAAAAAAAAATAAATAAATTAAGATTAAATAAAAAATATCATTTTGATCTCTGAACTTTCATATATCTTATTTTGGTCCCTGGTTGTCCAATTTTAGTTTCTCGACTATCAAATTTGGCCTCTTGATTGATAAGAAAATTAAAAAGTTATCCTTTTAGTTGAATGATTTTCTTCCTTCTTAAATTATCCTTTTTTGATAGTCTAGTGACTAAATTTTGGACACATGAAAGTCGAGAGATCAAATTTGGCAAACCACAAAGTCCACAGACATTTATGAAACGAGCACTGTTGGTTTGGGAGCAATTAAAAACGAGCTTTTATAATCACTCTTAAAACACTTCATATAAACGAGCTATTACTACAATTTTTTCTTAAAATCATTCAAAATAACTTTGTATTTATAACCACTTAAAATAATCTCTATAATTATTCATCCAAACACCTCATATTGTCAATAGATAAAAATGGAACAAATTCCAAAGTCGAGGGACCAAAATAGTATTTAACAAAAGAAAAATAAATAAATGCATGATACTATGTTACCTATTTTATTTATAGGTATTCTTATCAACATGTTAAAGAAGCCTATTTTCTTAATTAACCATACACGTAATTTATAGTTCAGATTGGGTTGGGTTGAAAGAACCAAAAATTGACCAAACTGACAATGAAAATTATAATGCCGTAACTCAACCCTTTCGATTTGAGTCGAGAAGTACTAGTTATGATTTATTCAGATTATCATTTCTTCTATACACCCCTAACAGCTGGTTAGAAAAACATGGTAGTTGCAAATGGGAAAATAAATGTATTGAAAGAGAATCCAAGAAATTTATACCTGAACTCTATGATTCTTAATTGAAATTTTTCCTCCCAGCATATAAATGTATATACAGTAGAATCATATAGAAGCCGACTGCAAGTCCTTCTGAGTCTCACTTTGTGCCTCAACAAAATAGTCCTGAAGAGGAATCATCGAAACCGAGTTCGTCTTCAGGCTCTTGATGGCTTCAGCAGTTGCCAATGCTCCAGCAACTGTCGTTATTATCGGAACTTTATAAGCAAGAGCCATTCTCCTCAAATGTCGTCCATCAATCTGATCAAGATCATCCCCGGAACTAGTGATTACCATCAACTGAATCTGCCCATTAGCAAGTATGTCACCAGCATGAGGCCGCCCCTCGTGCAGCTTCAACACACGCTCGACAGGAAGGCCTTCAAGTTCAAGCAAATGGGCGGTTCCAGAAGTTGCAGTGATGCTGAATCCAAGCTCTAAAAATGCCTTTGCTATTTTGGAGAGATGAAGTTTTGTCAAGTCATTTAAACTGAGGAACAGATTTCCAGAGAGTGGTAACTTATTTCCTGCAGCAATTTGAGCTTTTGCAAATGCAATAGGAAACTGGTAATCGATACCCATAACCTCACCCGTACTTCTCATCTCAGGACCCAATAGCACATCGCTGCCTTGGAACTTCTCGAAAGGAAGAACAGCTTCCTTCACCGACACGTGTTTCGGGATCACTTCTTTGGTGAAGCCAAGCTCATACAGTGACTTCCCGGACATAACAAGGGAAGCATACTTAGCTAATGGGTGTCCAATGGCTTTCGATACAAATGGGACTGTACGGGAAGCACGTGGGTTCGCCTCGAGTAAGAAAACCTCCCCTGCCAAAGTGATTGCATATTGACAGTTCATAAGCCCACAGACCTTTAGCCTCTTTGCCAATTTTGTTGTCCAATTCCTAATGGTGTCGAGGCAAGATGATGGAATCGTTTTTGTTGGGAGTGAACAAGCAGAGTCACCCGAATGAACACCAGCCAACTCAATATGCTCCATTATCCCACCAATTGTCACATTTCCATGTGAATCAGCTAAAGCATCAATATCAATTTCAATAGCATCGGATAGATATCTGTCGACTAATACGGGACGTTCTGGATCCACTTCCACAGCATTTTCAAGGTAAGTCACTAGTTTTTCGTCACTGTACACAATTTCCATTGCCCGACCACCTAGAACGTAAGACGGTCGGACAACAACTGGGTATCCTATATCCTTAGCAATGGAGAGAGCATCTGCTTCACTCTTGGCAATGCCCCCTCTTGGTTGTTCAATCTTTAACTCCTTAAGGATTGCATTGAACCTTTCTCTGTCTTCGGCCGCATCTATGGAATCTGGAGATGTACCCCATATGCGAACGTGCCCGTCACCACTGGCAGATTTAAGCTTGTGCTCGTCTAAATACCGCTGTATGGGGAGAGCTAATTTCAATGGTGTTTGACCTCCAAATTGTACAATGATGCCATCTGGACGTTCCAAATCAATAATGTTATAAACATCTTCAACTGTCAAGGGTTCGAAGTACAAACGATCACTTGTATCATAATCTGTTGACACTGTTTCCGGATTTGAGTTCATCATGATTGTCTCGTAACCCGCATCCTACAAAAACAAGAAGTTCAAGCTAGACCTCTTAATCACGAATGCATACTTTACGCCAGCCGAACTATGCTCTCATTGGCCGTTGTACATGATATAACTAAACATATGCAGCACAGATCTCTTACAGTGATAACTTAAATAGCCTAACAATATAAGGTTGCAACAACGTTATAGTTATCAAGTCAATCTGTCAAACTAGATTATTAGTGACTTGCAACAAGATAAGCTACACCAGTAAATAATAAATTCATGCGCACGTTTTCAATTATTTAAAATGAAACACGAACCTGCAGAGCAAATGAAGTATGGCAGCAACAATAGTCAAATTCAATACCCTGACCGATACGATTTGGGCCACCACCCAAAATCAAGACCTTTTTCTTTTGAGTAGGAGCTGATTCACATTCAAAATCATAAGAAGAATACATATAAGGAGTATTCGCCTCAAATTCAGCAGCACATGTATCCACCCGCTTAAAAGCTGGGAGGACACCCATAGATATTCGCTTAGACCGGACCTCCATCTCAGTTGAATTAGTGGCAAATGCTATCTGCTTATCACTGAAACCTCTCCTTTTAACTTCATACAAATCTTCCCTTGTCAGATTAGGTAAGCTTTGAGCCAAGAGGTATTGCTCCACGTCGACCAACTCCTTTAATTGAGTAAGAAACCACTTATCAATGTAACTCAACTCATGAATATCATCAACTTTCATTCCCTTCTTCATTGCAGCATATACAGCATGAATGCGATCCGGATTAGGAACTCGAAGGCTGTACTTCAATTGTTCCCAATCCCAATCAAGCTGTTTAATGGGTTCGCAACCCCATCCAGCGTATCCACATTCCAATGATCTTACGGCCTTTTGGAAGGATTCTTGGAAAGTACGGCCAATAGCCATAGCTTCGCCAACTGATTTCATCTGAGTTGTCAATATTGGTTGAGAACCTGGGAACTTTTCAAAAGCAAATCTGGGAATCTGCAAGAAAACAAGTAGAAACAACTTAAAGGGATAACAGAGGTAAACATGTGGAAAATAGGTGTGGGGAGAAAGCAGGAGCACAAGTAATGAAGATCAAAAGATGAATAAAGTATCAAATGCCAGCAAGTAAGAATAGGAAGAAATAGGAATGGTGTATTAATAATAAATATAATAATTATAGCAAAGACAGTACATCGTTGATGAATTACGAAGTTGTTAGCCTTAAATTATAACATGGAATATTTGAAGTAAATTGGTAGGCATAGACAAAGAACACTAAGCATAGTCAAAATCTCTTCCATACTATCCTCAATATTTTATACACCAAAAAACTAAGAAGATTTGGACACAGAAACTATGTTATTCTCAGTCTTGGTACACTACTAAAGGAAAAAACTCAAGTCAATCATCTTTGAAGATTATGCAGCAATTTGGACAAAGTTGAAGTTTAAAATCATTTTAATCAGGCTGAGTGTCCAGGAAAATGTTGCACCATCGTTAGGTTGTCCAGAAAACCAGTAGAAAATTAATTCTGATGTAGGTAGCCACATAGATAATTAATTTCTAGGTAGGATTGAACCTAAGCCGAAGTTTTAAGTAAATCATAAGTTACAACCATGCCAAAAGCCAAATTGTACTGTATACAACATTAACCCATGAACCAATATCTCATCACTCTCAGTTCCAAACCACCAGAAAGATAACAATTGAAATAAAAGCTCAAGTCAGAACTACTTGCCTTTGTCACCACGTAATCAATTGAAGGCTCAAAACTTGCAGGCGTTTTCTTAGTTATGTCATTAGGAATCTGATCCAATGAATAACCAACTGATAACTTAGCAGCCATCTTCGCAATCGGAAAACCCGTAGCCTTGGAAGCCAGAGCAGAGGACCTAGAAACTCTCGGGTTCATTTCAATCACCATCACCTCACCATCAGCTGGATTGACAGCAAATTGCACATTTGATCCACCACACTCTACGCCAATTTCTCTAATGATCGCAATGGAATAATCCCTCAGCCGCTGGTACTCCTTATCAGTCAAAGTTTGAGCAGGTGCCACAGTTATGGAATCCCCTGTATGAACGCCCATTGGATCAATATTCTCAATAGAACAAATGATTACCACATTGTCAGCAAGATCCCTCATGACCTCAAGCTCATACTCCTTCCAACCAAGCAAAGATTTCTCCACCAGAACTTGAGACGTCAAGCTTGCTGCTAAACCCGCCTTACAAATCGACTCGAATTCCTCCTTATTGTAAGCAATTCCACCTCCAGTACCCCCCAATGTAAAAGCAGGCCTAATAATTAAAGGGAATTCTCCAATTTCATTAGCAATTTCAACACATTCCTCAAGCGAATTCCCAATCCCTGAAGGTGCCATCTTAATCCCAATGTTCTCCATAGCCTGTTTAAACAACTCCCTATCCTCAGCTTTCTTAATTGCATCAAGCTTAGCTCCAATCAACTCAATCCCATATTTCTCTAACACACCACTTTCTGCTAAAGCAACAGCCAAGTTTAACGCAGTTTGCCCGCCCATAGTCGGCAACAGAGCATCGGGCCGTTCCTTCTCAAGCACTTTCTCCACAAGCTCTGGTGTCATCGGAGTTACGTAAGTTCTATCAGCCAAATCCGGGTCTGTCATTATCGTAGCCGGATTCGAATTAATCAGCACAACTTCATATCCTTCTTCTTTCAACGCCTTGCAAGCTTGAGTGCCGGAATAATCAAACTCACACGCTTGCCCAATCACAATGGGCCCTGCACCAAGAATCATAATCTTTCTCAAATCGGTCCTTTTCCCAGTCTTCCCTCCTTTGCTCTCTTCGATCGTTTTACCGTCATTTCTCTCACATCGAACCAACCCATTTCGCCGGTTTAGCTTCCCAAACGGTGAAAGCCAGTTCTGCCATGGATGAACCTTGAGTGAAGTCGATCCGGCTGTGCTCGAGTACGAAAAAGACCGAACATGACCGAAATTGGAGAAACGGGCACCGGAAGAACCACGAATGGAAGACAATCGATACAAAATGGGCTTCGCGGTGAGAGGTTGAGAAGGAATCAAACAGTAACCCATCGCTCAACCCTACTCTAAAAGTAGAACAGAAATGTTCACGGCGTCGGAGAGAGGGAAACAACGAATGAGAGGGGGGAGAGAGAGAGAGAGAGAGAGAAGGATATATGAGAAGCTAAGAGTGAGAAGAATTTTTCCGAAAATGAAAATGGAAGGTGTCGACGCTTGCAGAGTTGGAATGGACTGTAACTCAATAATCTCAAGAGTGAAGAGTGGAAGGAAGAAGAAGAAGGTTCAGTAGATC
>JBBMEG010000001.1:6508224-6521782 GCA_037832605.1 Cyclanthera cordifolia | reverse complement strand
GCAGAGTTGGAATGGACTGTAACTCAATAATCTCAAGAGTGAAGAGTGGAAGGAAGAAGAAGAAGGTTCAGTAGATCGTTCGAGCTCGTGGTTTGAATATTAGGGTTTATTTTTACGCGATCCCTACCCAATTTACTTCTTTTTTTTTTCTTTTTTTTTTTTAACGTCAGTTGAGTTAAGCTGGTTAAAAAACATGAATTTAAGGTGCAAAAGTAAATTTAATTGGTCCAAAAAAATATGTTTACAATATAAAATTATATTAAGTTGAGTTTTTCACAAATAATAATAATTGTTCAGGGCCGCCTATTATGATGAAAGGCTTAGCGTTAAAGGAAGGGCTTGTGTTGCCTTCCATTCATCTTGGTGGAATCTCAATCTTACGAACATTGTTAATGAGATTCTACCAGCAACAACATTGTTGAGTATGTGTTTGATTTAATTCAAGAGATTTCGCTTTCCTTTTGTAAGTGGGATTGTAATTATGTTGTTGTGGTGGTGCCTAGCTTTTTTTCAGTATGTTTGTTTGAGGTGGTCAGGTGAATGTTGATTCGCGAGAGAGACTTCCCTTTGATGTGTTTGAGTTGGTGATGGACTTTTATGATTTTAATAAAATTTAATCTTTCAAAAAAAATAAATTGTTTAGGACCGAAAATAAATTACTTGATCAAGTTTATGTCTTAATTACACTTGAAACAAATTAAAATATGAAGCATATATGTACAAAATAATATTGTTTTATAATAAATGAACATAACACACCATACAAAAGTATAACATTCAATACAAAAATATTTAAGTCAAAGTGTAAATCCAACTTGTAATCTCATCAATATAAAATTTTACATTAAATGAATTTAGTTTAATCATAGTTGACATTCTTACATAACCTTTCAACCCATTAGTCACATGCAATAAATTGTTCTTTCATACCAAAGAAAATAAGTTGGCTTAATTTTAGTAATAATTAAATTATTTTTTCATTTTTAGAAAATCATAATTTTACCAATAACACCAAATTATCTTTTCCTTTTTTTTTTAATTGAAATTAAAAACAAAAATTAAAGTTCTCTCTAAATTATTATTTGACCTTTCACTACCTAAAAAGACCAACAAATCCCTAGCCTAACCTTTCAAAAAACCCAAAGGGAATTCCACATTTTCATAGTTGCAAAGCTCTTTCCCCATCTTTCATTTTCATTTTTAAATTGCATATGCAATGATCAATTTCTATCATTCAAAAATAATAATGTGATTTCAAGTTTTATTTCAGAAATTACTATGAATTATGATGTCATAAAAAATGTACATACCCTTGATTTTTTTTTTTTTAATTTTTTTTTGTAGTGGTATGAAATCTTATTTAATATAATATTATAAAAATATGCGTAATTTCTTTAAAACCATTTGTAAAATTGGAATGGCTACGAGCTACATTATTAAATAAACAACATTTAAGTCAACTAGAGCAGTTTAACGACATCATCAATGTATGTTCAAATATCGAAAATCATGAAGTTATGAATTTAATCACTTACATAGCTAAGTACACATAAAGATATAAAAATAAATAAAATAAAGCTTTCGGACTTATATTTTGTTGGAAACTTATGAAAAAAAAAAGTTTCATTACAAATTTAATTTTCATAAACTAAAAATAAAAAATAAAAATTTTAAATGATTACTAGGGGATGTTTAGTATGAGTATTTGAACTAGTATTTCAAATTATTATTTACTAAATACTCTTAAAAATATTAACAAAAATTTATTGTAATCATTACTTCTAAATATTTAAAATAAATCCTCATTCTAAATACTAATTTTAAATTTTCTTAAAAACAACATTCAAACAGTAATTATTATTAATCATTACTTCTAAATATTCAAAATAAATACTAATTATAAATACTCTTAAAAACTATATATAAATTGATTGCAATCATTACTAATCTTTACTTTTAAATATTCGAAATAAATTTTTATTCTATACATTAATTTTAAATATTTTTAAGAACTATATTCAAACAAACTCTTTGATTGCAATCATTACTTCTAATTCTTGAAAATAAATCTTCGTTTTAAATAATCCAAGCATTGACAGAGACAAAAAAGGAAAAAAAGAAAGAAAAAAAAGTAATATTCATAATATTTTTTATTTGATATTTTGTGAATGAGGATTAAATGTACCCCACCAATTGATTCACTTTCCTTTTGTGTCTTGTCCTTTACTATTGATATAACTATCTTTAAATGTCCTTTAGCATTTGAATTCATTTGCTTGTTTCATTATTATTTTGTGAAAGGTTCTTAACCATTGATATTGGTGAGTCCCACTCCACTCTCTCATGTATCAAACAAATTTCCTTCTCAAGGTTGAGTCTTGCATTTGTTCTTCTAAATGGATGGAAGTCCCAATAACAATAACAAAACAAATAAACACAAAAGAGAAGGAATTAATTGGCATCTTGTTAGGGTGAAGTGAAAAGGACAAAATGATCAAAGAGATTAAATCTAAATTCATGTCAATATCTTGTCCACTCTACTTTGTCTCAATTTTGTATAAAGAAAAAAAAAAGTGAATTTGATCTCGTGGTTAACGAAGATTCAAAAGATTATGAATTCAATCTATAGCTGTCACCTGCTTAAAAAAATTATTTCATTTAAAATTTTTTAATATCCAAATGTTGCAGATGTAAAAAGTATATATATCTTGTAAATATAGTCAAAATGTGAATAAACTGCCCTACATATAGATTCAGAATTCATAAAACAAAGTATAAACTATGTTGTAATTTGGATTATAAACATTAAGAGAAACAATGATCATAAACATCATGAATTGATATAATGACTAAAAATGATGTGTGGGTTCAATAGATTATAAATTTAATCTATAATAACTATCTATCTAACGAATAATTTCATATTAATTTTATTAACATTCGAATGTTATAATGTCATATGGTATCAATAATTGAGATGCATGTAAATTGATTCAAAACACTCGTTCAATATAAAGAAAAAAAACTTTAAAACAACCCAATTTGCTAACTCTAATTTGGATCATTGAATGAGAAGAGTTGGCACATGGGTGACATTCCAAGCAAACTTGTATTTGACAAAATTGTAAAGCCATAAAGAGGAAGATACAATACTTTAATACGATGTTTCGAAAGAAATGAGAAGAGAATTGATCTATTTTCATTGTTCGGTCCATCAATTTATATCAGATCGATCAATTTACTCTTATTTTTCAACTTGTAGTATTGAAATATATTATCACCAAACAAAAATTCAACGCGCCACCAACACTTTCTGTGTCAATTGATCTGCGGGTATAATTCCATATTTTTGTAACATATATGATAACCTTTTCTTCTGTTAATTTTTCTTGAAAAATGTATACATGCACAATAAAGTAATTTCACAGCATTAATTTTAGGGGATTTTTCCAGAATAATATGAACTTTAAAATAGTTCTTCAAATGTCAAAATTTCTACAAAAAGAAAAATATTTTCGTGAAATTACTAAAATGTCTGTACGTTTAATGATTTCAATTTTAATGACATTGATGTAGTTGTTCGGACACAATCAGTGGCATTAAATTAAGGAAATGGTTGACACTAATCAAAACAATTAGTTATACTAATTGAAACTAATCGGCTTCATTGATGGGAGTCAATTAATGACAGAGATTTTTTGAAATTATTTTGAGTAATTTTAATTTTTGCACTTTATTAGTTTTAATTTGTTTATTCTAGAAGATATATTTGGCTAACCAAATTATCCAAACTTCTCAAACTTTATTATTTAATCAATATTAAATAATATATCTACTTTGATCTAAAACCACAAATTTGTTGGACTTTACCGAACAACAGTTGAAATTTAATTGAATTCAATATACTTATCAGTAGTAGCTCAGTGGTATGAGTGTATAGTTATGGGTTCGAATCTCCTATTTCAATTATTGTAATCTAAAAAAAAATCAATAGATTTCACCTATTGTTTTGATCAAAACTCCTAAACCGGAGAAAAACTCACGAACAGATAGAACTTCACTATGTGAAAAATTGCTACAATCACACAATTCTCTCTCCGACCTCAATTACATAAACACTATCTTCAAAGTTTATACTAGTCATATCTTTTGCCACTCTCTTACTAGCTAGGGAATACAAGTGGAATTTAACTACATTCAGTACACAAAGTTTAAAGTACTTCTGACTTTGAATGCCTTGAATCTAAGGCCTCATGCTCTTTTTATACTGATTGAGTATATCACTTCTTTTTAAATTTCTGATTCATTAAACCTTTCAGAATCTTTTATTAGGACCATTCTGAATCTTTTAGGTTTTTGATGTGAGAATATCTTCTAATATTTTGCCAAAACTCAACAAATCACGTTGATTTAAAATTTTTAACAACAGATGTAAAACTGGAAGAAAAAAAAAAGTTTTACATTTAGCAATGCAATTTTTTTTTTTTTTTTTTTTTTAATCATATTGGAATAAGTTGACATAAAATTTAAGTCCATAACAAATTCACTTGATCTTACTCATTTTCCATGAAATAGCAACAAGATCTCCCCCTTGTCAATTCACAATTAAATCATTTGGTGTTACCAATATTTTTTTATTAGTATTATTTTAAAATTCTTTGAAAAAAAAAAAAAATTGTTCACAACATGGTACACCATATAACTTAATGGAGATTTTTAAAAAATAAAAATAAATTTATCAAAATGCGACGGTGTTTTTAAATTAAGTATTGGACCTGTTCAATTTAAATCTTAATTAAATTCATGACTCGTTAATGTATTTAAAAATAGATTTATTGACATTATAATTATTTTACAAAAGGGTTACATAGAAGAAAAAAAAAAAACTTCATTTCTCAATATCACAGAAATCCTATAATCCTCAGAAATATCAAGAAAAGAATAAACGGTTTAACAGTTTCTTCTCATAGTTCAATGCTGATGTCACATACATACAACTCTGTTTTTGGTACTCTCAAGTCAATGGTGGTCAAACCAGACCCCTGATCATATCCAAACACTACCTCCTCTGAGTCGACCGTTACTCTCTTTGGTTTGCTCGAGGAATACACCCCGAAAGACCCAGAACCACGAACTTTCAATGATACATTTGAACTCTCAGGCTGTTGGTTCAATTCTTTCACAGCTCCTCCGGAGTTGAACATCTTAACTAAACCGATGGGAGCAAACTTTACGCCATTAGCCAGTTCTGTGACAGGGACAACAGTGAAGACATCGTATTCCCGAGGTTTCAAGGTTATCGGCATCGATGCATCTTGTGGGAGGTAGACAACTTCTCCTGAAGTGGGAATTATAAAAAATGTAAGTCTAAGATCGTTGAAATGTCTTGAACTAAGTTGTGCTATTTATATATATATAGCATACGGGATTCTTGCTACCCGGTCAATGAATAGTCCAAAAACTAGCACTCCCATTTACCAAACATTTACTTTTATATCTCTTAATAAAATGGTTTCTCTCCTAGACATAGCTAAGTGAACTAAATACCCGAATGTTCTTTGTCTTGCGCTCTTTAATTATGGATTGTTTGTTTATGATTCTTTCTCGATGAATCTGAATCAAACAGAACTAGTAATGGGTTATAAACAAGACTCACCAGCAAGATGGGAGAATATCACTGCATCCCCTGTCCAGGCATCACCCGCAATCTTCGGCAAATAACTAACATCTTTTGCCCGAATAACTCCAGTGATCGTGCCGGGACTTTCGTCGTGAATGAGGTTCTTCTTTCCAACCTTACACCATCCTGCTCCTTGGCAGTTAAAGACCCCGATGACACCCGAAAGATCATTCAAGTTCCATATCTTCATAAGACTGCCAACATTATAAGCGTTTTAGAATACAGTTCTTTAATGAAATCGGATAGAATGTTAATATCGACACATCAAAAGCAGTTTTCAGACAAACCTTTTTCCATCTCTAGCAGGATCCGTAAACAGGCAATCCTTTGTCGGTCTTCCCGGGAGCCTTGCCCTAAGTATAGAACCATCTGGGAGCACAAGCTTCTTCAAAAGATTGAAGTCATGTTGACCAGGTTTGTCGCTGTACAATGTTCGTCCAAATCGTATAAGATTTCACTGCTTAAAGTCATAAGACACTTTGCAGATCCATTGAGATAGCCAAATCATACCTGACGTATATAGCACATCCTCCCACGGCACGAGCTGCTCCGTGATAGTCGGCCATAGGATGAAGACTCTGATTCAAGAATGTTTTCGAGTTAGCATCCAACAAGTTATCGAGTAACGACGTCTAAACGAAAACAACAACCATAAATGTCCTTACATGGAACATATCCCAGTCTGGCTGCATAAACTCCCCAAGAAATAAGGAGTTGTAAGCAACTGATGCTATATGAATCGTGTGAGACGCCGGATCTCTTGGCCAGAAATCATCCGATGCTCTAATAACTGCGTTCCGCTTCGAACTGAGGGAATCGTAAACATCAAACCATTAAGATACAAACACATCAATACATGATCATCAAACATAGAAGACAAAAATCACCTATATAGAGCATCAGTATTGTGACTCATGCACGAAATGATCCCATTGTCCCGAAAGTTACGGGAAATTGATGCCTCAAGAGCATGGTGGTATTTTCTAGCAAGTTTAACTCTTCCACCATGGCCTGCTCCAAGCGTCTCGAGGATATTTTGCACATCGACCTTAACTCCATCAACACCAGCAGATGCAAGATATGAGTGTTGTTCATTGTAGAAGTTGAAGACTTTTTCAGGGTTCACTAGGCCGAGTCCAGTTTTGGTGATGCTATTCAAAGCATCACATGGCTCGTTTGATTCGACCCCGGGAGACACAACAGGGTACGCCATCTTAGATTCAAACTGTTCCATATCCTTAACTCCAGAACTCACACCTCCCCAATAGCCTGTTATAGCATGCCATACATAGACATACCTGGTAGAACATAATCAAGAAACACATAAGCAACTCATTGTACATCAACCGTAAACTACAAAAACATTTGATTCCGGAAGGCATACTTTGTTGCATGCTTCTCTTTCATGTAGGACACAATATGCTGGAGACCGAGCGCAGGATTCTCGATTCTCTCACCCTCTTTTCCATCTTTTTGAAATTTGTAATTCTCTTTTAAGTTTGTTAACCTGTTTGCAAAGCTGAACAAAGCACGGTCAAGTTAGCACAACTGGCTGTTGATTAAACAAATAAAACCAAACATCATACGAAATTAACGACTTACTTCGCGGTGTTATCAGCTTTGCAATCAGCACTAGTAGAGTCCTTGGCAACGGATTGCCATCCATCGTCAATAATGACAAACTTGGGAGGAACTCCCCCACTCTCAAAGCTGCAAAGTTCAAAAATCAATAATCTTTCACCAACATTAGAATAAAAAAGAGTCTGGGATTATGTAGTCATGTCGAACAATACCTGTTAAGCCCCCGCTTCACCCCATCTGAATCGACATCGGTGTAAAAAGCATCCCATGTGCACCAGCCAAACCAGTTCAAAATATCCGGCATCTGTAAAAAATCAAACATACAATAGCTAAAGCAAAACAATGTTGATCCATAAGCAATCGAGCTCGATTCAAGGAAACAAGTTTCATCATATTGAGACGATGGAAGTACCTTCTTCCTCTCACGATGAGCAAAAGTTTGAAGATGCTTCTCAACACACCTATACAATGAAAAAAAAAAAAACAAAAGAAACAAAACTTAACAACTGAGAAAGAGTGAATATTTTTCCAGATTTTAGATTTGACATGAACATCATCAAACTAGCTTATTTGAATAACTTCATCATGTTCAACAGTTAAACTAATTCAAAGAAATATAAACCAAATGCAGACTGGAACAGAAACAGAAGTTTAAAACGATTGCGAGTTGGCCTGCGATCGAAGAGTGTCTTTCGGGATCTAATATGAGTTTATTCATGCTCGTCATCTACTTAGGAATTAGCTTAGTATCAGTTTCCCAGACAATGTTGTAGGGACATGTAGTCTATCTCATGATAATAGTCCGAGGTGCACGTAAACTAGTCCGAGACACACATATCAAAGAAACAGAAACAGAAGTTTTTGAAGCTTGAAACTTACTTCACTGCATATGTAATGGTTTCAAATGGATCAGATCCAGCACCCACAAAGACCAAATGGCTACCCTCAAACCCATCTACAGCAGGATCTCCTGCAACCAGCCAAAGATTCAAATCCCATTGGAAGATCAGCAACAACAATGTTCATGAAGAATTTTTATGTTTCTCTGGGATCATTAACTTGTCTTTAATTATTTCCATCAATTCTCAGATATTATGAAAAATTCTAGGATCAATGTCGTTTAATCATAAAGTCCCGATAAACGATATTCATATCAGTCTCATATCCAGTCGTATATTCATTTGGATCCATTTAATTCCATTTAGATTTTGATATTTGATCATATTATCCAATAAAGATGCTATCTGACTCAAAAGATCGTGAGTTCATAGTTTATTCTGTGCATTTCGTTCAAATTACGTTTTAATTGATGATATGACGTCGTTACCGTATATAATTAAATTTACTCTAATTCAATAACATAATAATTTTCTCCTAGTTTATATTAATTTCCAGTAGATATGATTAAATTTATTCCACCTTTGATTGATTCAACAGAACAGATGTAATTGAATTTCTTAATTCTTACCACTTTCTAAGCAGATTTCAAGCTCATTATTCTCATTCCCCTGAAGCACGGCTCTGAAGTCGCCTTCAAGAATAGGAAGAAACACCGTATAGACGCAGGCGGCGTCTTCCTCTCCTTTTCCGGCGAAGTTAGAGCCGTCGCGAGCTTCCACCAACATAAACTGAGTCTCGAATGGAATTTCATGGCCGGAAGTCCCCATTCTTTGAGTCATCCACCACAACTTGAATCGGAAAGCACATAAGAATCTCAACCCACTGCAAAATCAAACGCCAAATTTCATTTCCCCAAATTCCACCTGAACCTAAAATCAATTGCAGAAACAAAAAAAAAACCCAAAAACATACTTCAATTTCCCAACAGGGAAAACTCGGCGAGAACCGATCTGGTCGGAGTTAACTCCGATGAAGGCGCCGTTCATCACGCCGCCGCCAGGCGCCGGCGCGATGATTATATTAGTATGAACATCCGACAAAACAGGAGTTCCCAACACCGTCAAATTCCCATCAGAGACAGTAATTCCAGCACCAACCGTCATGGATTCCTTCTTATTTCCTTCCGATCTAGTCCGAACCACCGCAGCCGGAACCGGCGAAGAAGAACTCTGAGAAACAGAGGAAACCAGCGAAAACCCACCACTGAGAGAACGAGAACCGCGCAAAGGAGGGAGAGAAAAACGAAACAATAGAGAGGAATGGCGAATGGGGAAACGGGTTGAAGGAAAACGAATGTGTTGAAGTAAAGACGCCATGGAAATGGGGTATTTATAGCAGAAAAGAGAGAAATCGGTAGAAGAAGAAAAAGAGAAGGGGCCAAAAACTATTTGAGTTGGCGGGAAATTCGAACAAAGGGTTTGTTGAATCTGTATGCGAAATTGATTGGATTGGTTTTGTTTTGTTTATTGGGGAGAAGAACTAGAACAGAGGGCGTGTTCTTGTTTGGAGGTTCAGTCACAGGGCTGGGATTTCAATGTGTGGGAATCAGACGAATCACAGCCGTTCGTTTTGCATAACATGGAAAAATGGAAAACAAAACAAAATAGTTGGACCAATTTGCAATTTCTGCAGATAGATATTTTGTAGAAAAATAATAATTTTTTTGGAAATTTTGTGTTCGCGTGGTTCAAAATAATTTTGGGAGTGTAAATCTCCACAGGCATAGGGGAGGAGAACCTCTCTCTTTTTTTGTTTTTTAAATAATATACATTCTATTATGAACCGTGGACCACTTCCGAGTACATACGCTTTAAAATCGTAATAGTAGTCACCTGTGAGGGAGATTCAAACAATATAATCGAAGCAAATAGGAACACTAAAGATATAGTGTCAAGATGAAGCTTAAAAAGCAAGTCAGCAACGATGTTACTAGCCAAAGGTAGGAGAACTTAGAAAAGTAAAAAAATTTTATTTATTGATATTGTTAACTTATTTAAATTAGATTAGTAAATTGAGACATTAATTGGATTGTAATAATTGTCCATGAAGAACACGAAGATCATCATAGATTGATCCAAAAAGTCGTTGAATTAGGGAATGTAAACTTTGATATTTATGATCTTAAACTTGTAGGAGGCGTTTGTTTGAAAAATTGTGGAGTGTTTAAAAATGAAAAGTTATTTTGAGAGATTATAAAGAATAAATTGTAACAATAGCTCGTTTGTATACAATTTTTAAATAGTAATTATAAAAACTCGTTTTTAAAATATTCATAAACACTCAAAACAAACATCGTTTTGAGTGTTTATGAAAATTTTATAATCGAACTTTTATAATCACTCTTTAAAAATCTTATACAAACTAGTTATTATTACAATTTCTTCCTTATAATTACTCAAAATAACTTCTCATTTATAAACACTCAAAATAAACACCCCACAATCTTACAAACAAACACCCTCTAAGATAATGTTTGGTATCGATATTTAGACTAATATTTTAAGCTAGTATTTATCAAATATTCATAAAAAAATTACATCCAAACGAGGTTTTGATTGTAATCATTATTTTTAAATATTCAAAAGAAATACTCATTCTAAATATTAATTTTAAATACTTTTAAAAATTATATCCAAACTATAATCATTACTTTTAAATACTCAAAATAAAATTTAATTATAAATACTAATTTTTAGTACTCTTGAAACTTACAACCAAACAAGATTTTTGACTACAGTCATTACTTGTCATTACTTCTAAATACTCAAAACAAATATTCATTTTAAATATTCTTAAAAGTTACATCCTAACAAATTTTTTAATGCAATTTTACTTCTAAATACTTAAAAAAAAAAAAAAAAAAAAAAAAACGTATTCTAAATATTTTAAAATCTTAATTTAAACCTTCCTTAATTCTCAAGTAAATGGCATATGTCAAAGAATACTTTTACCTAGCTCTCACCAATTTTATATATTATACATGCTTTTTTTTTTTGATAATTTATGTCATTTTTAATAATTGGTTAAACATTTTTAAACATTATATTTATACATATTTTCGAAACTAGTCGAGCATATAAATATTGATGTATAACAAAACTAGTTTTTTTTTTTTTTTTTTTTTTTTTTTTTTGACATTCAAAACTATATTGAAGTTAAAAATCTTAAATAAATAAGATTAGGTTGATCGAACAAAATAATTTACATAAAAATATAAGTATGATAATAGTGCAGAAAAAAAATGCACTAAGAATGAAGAGAAATATAAATTATGATTAATGGATTATAAACACATATTTAATATTGTCACTTAAATTACATATTTTTTTAATTTTATTATTTGAAGTTAATCCAATTCAACATAACGGTCATAGATTCGATCTTGAGAATCGATATTTAACTTTTAATTGACGAGAACAGTAATACTTTTTATGTAGGGTTGATTATCTCATTTCGAAATTTATACTAAAAAAAATCAGTTAAATTTATATATATATATATATATATTTATTTATTTATTATTATTATTATTTTATTTTATTTTTTTCTATTATACTCGTGATGGGATCCATTGGAGGTTGAATAATTAATAAATTTAATTACATACTTTCCAGCAGAGTGTGTTTTTTCTTTTTGAAAGTATAATACTACAAAAGTAGATTAAAGTTTAGATCTTCCAACTCACTTAAAAAAAAAAAAAAAAAAAAAAAAAAAAAAAAAAAAATATATATATATATATATATATATATAAAGTTATTGAACAATATGTTGAGTTGGCAATTTAGCCTTTCAATTTTTAAATTGTTGTCTGATTCACAACCAGACATTATAAATGAACTTGCATTGCTTCTGTTTAAGAGAAATTAATTTATTGAAGTCAATCTCAAATAAACTTTTAATTTTAATTTAATTTCATATCATATTTTAAAAAGTGTGAACATTTATCTCAAATTAATTGATAACGAAATAAGTAATCCAATCTATCTCATGAATATTATGATATTTCTCTTTTTTTTTTCAATATAATTTTAATAGAAATGAGTAAAAAGTGGAAGATAAGAATAATTTTTTTTAAAGCAAGTGTAGTTAAACTGATGTCTTAGAATCAACTCAGCTGGAATCTCTCAAAACACATTTTATTATTATTTTTTTTTAATTGAGTAACAATTGAAGAATAACGCGTCAAGTTTAATTCAACTTATAGTTTTACAATCAAAAATAATAGTAGAGAGCTACCAAAACGAGCACGTTCGATCTTTAGTTCAAATTTCCCGTCTGCAAAGTTGTATCCTAAAAATTAAAAAGAGAGAGAAAGAGAGAGCTAATTGGAGTATCAATCTTTACCAGAATAATTTATTTTATTATATAAAAACAATATAATAACTAATGTCTAATAAATTAAAATTTTCATCACTAGCAAAAAAAGAAAACAAAAAAAAAAACTAGTCATAATTTTAAAAACAGTTATAATACATTATGATCAGTTCGAATCAATTTTCAAATTGCTTTAAATCAAGTTAAACCGATTTCGGTTTTTAAAATAAGTATTTGACTTTCATTTATTGTGTATATAAATTTTATGGTCTCCTCTCTAATTTTTACTATACAAAAAATCAAGTTAAACGAATTGCTTTCTATTAAATTAAATTGATATTTTCGATCAAATTTAACCGACTCATGAAAGGCAATATTTTAATGTGTATGAAATATTTTTAAAAATATATTATTATAATTAAAATATAAATTCGAAAAATTATTACATGCAACCAGGGGATAAAGGAAAAATTGAAACAGATAAAATCGAACAGAACTATATCGATGTAATGGATTGGTTAGGTTTTTTAAAACAATATTGAATCGATTGGTTTTATATTCAAAAAAACCAAAATATATCGGTTCGATTTCGATTCATGATGGAAGAACCAATAAAAAATCAAACCGAACCGAATATATAAATAACAAGAAATAAATAAATAAATATATATTTATTTATTTATTTAAATTTAATGTAAGAACCATATGTGAAATATGAAGTAAAAATATTGTTAGATGTTGTAATTCTTATGAAAGTATTGCTTTTTTTTAGTAAAATAATAAAAAATGAAAATCAAATTGTGATTGATACACAAAATTTGAAAAAATAAGCCAATTTTGTTTTATTGAAATAAAAATATAAAATCGAACCAATGGTTTCACCTTTATTTGGACATCGGTTCAGACCCAATTATTAAAAAACCGATGATATTGTGGTGATTGTTTAATCGAATAGAGCAGGGTCGCAGCTAAAATAGATTGAGAACACAATAACAATAATGAAGATGAAGAAGAGAAATGATGACACAGTGATTTAACGTGGAAAACCCCTAAACAAATTAGGGTAAAAACCACGGGCAAGGA
>JBBMEG010000001.1:6497345-6508124 GCA_037832605.1 Cyclanthera cordifolia | reverse complement strand
TTTTTTTTTTTTTTTTTTTTAACTTTTATTTATATTGTTCTGTCAACCTATTTTTATCATATCAAAATTACTTAATTAATGAAAAATTTAATTATTAAAAATAGAAAGATACAAATTAATATTTGTTTTTAATTGAGATATATAGGCCACGTAGACTCTATGAAAACTTTCTTTTACATGGAAACTCAAGGTACCATTCTAAACAGGCTGTTATTCTTTTTTTACATTTATTTCTCAATTATTTTTTTTTTTTTTAGACACTCAATTAATTGTTCTCAAACTTTAATAACTTCCAAAAACTTCAAAAATTAACCAACTAAAAAACCGTAAAAATTATCGAAAGAGTCAGCAGCGCAATGGTAATTTCATTGTTCGATGAGAGTCATTTGCACATTTTCAAGGATTGCAAGTGGAGCGACCGTTGCCTACAAGAACACGTTTCCTCAACTAGACAACTTTTCGATGTATTTCAGGAGTGAGTTCTCGGCGAAGATTTCTGGGGGAGGCTCCGTGCTAAAATACAAAAATATGAGGAGCATAACGCGCTCTTTTGTTCGACAGGAGATAAGACATTTTTCCAAAGTTAAAATGAACGAACATCCTACAGAGTGATTGTTTAAGACTTTTATAAACCTATTAAAAATGAGTTTGTATGATCAATCTATAAAAATTTTCCAATGAGTTATTTCTACAAATTTTTTTCTTCATAACCACTTAAAATAACCTCTAATTTTTAATCACCGAAAATAACTAATCCACAATTTTGCAAACACGCGTAGGCATGGTATAAAAATATAACCAATTTTTTAGGTTTTTCTAGTTTAATAATAATATTTTAGGGTAAAAAATTACATGTTAAATTATGAATGAGGTTTGAAATATTACCAAATGTGACTTATTTGTAAGGGATGTTTTTTTATATAAAACAAACAAACAATATCTTAAAAAAACAAACAAACAATTTCTAAAAATAACAAATAAACAAAATTTTGAAATCATGAACTATTTCAAATCTCTCTTCTTTTTTTTTTTTGTTTGTACCATTTGGAAATCTTCCCTTTGTAAGCCAATAAATTGATGGCTTCGTTCAAATTCGAATCAAGTCGATAGCTTCAATTAAGTTGGACCGATTAATAAAACAATGAGTAAAATTCAATTTTCTTACCAGGACAAAGACAATGGTTTTATTTCACTTTGGGATAATGTAACAATGCTAGCTCACTACCTCTTGGCCTTCTAAATCCAAATTGTGTAAATATGATCATGGTATTGCAACAATTGCTCACAATTAATGGCTTTAATTTGTGTGATCATAGATTATTACTCGGAGAAGTTTAGGTTATAATCTTAACTTTGTCATCATCCACAGGTTGGGTTGAAGGTAAAAATTTCAACCCCTATAGCCTAGTTTCGACCACATTATTGTGGGTCAGGTTCTAGGTGAAAGTATGCCTGCCTCAGGTCATTCAAGTCACGATTACATGTGAGGGTGAATGGTGCCATGAGAAGTCCACCAATGAACGTGTACCACTAGTGTACCAATCGTTTTTAGGCTTGTGTGGATCTAAGTTAATTTATGGGAGTATGCCTTCTACTAACATGGTGTGCAGCTGCATGCAGTGTACGTACTCGAAGCCGATACTTAGGCTTAGGACGAACTCCCTACGATTCGTACGGTAGTACACCATTTCTTGGGTAGTTTTGTCTAGCTAGGGTTAAGCACCATAAGTTCAATTGTAGCTCCTATGGTCGAGCTAAAGGCAATGGAGCCCAAGTGCGCTGATGTGATAACCCAAGATGTGATCTAGTGAAGACTGAGTCTCGAGTGGTGGTTTGACTGATGAGATTGGGAGTGAGCTACCGTGATTGTTGGGTCTATTGAGACCAATTGTGGAATAATTATGTGTTATCGACCTTTGATGAGCATGTTTGTTGTGATATATTTCTATTTGGTAACTTGTATGGTACTACAAGTTGTAGCTGCTCGTGTTTATTCTATTTAACGTTGTATGTTATACTTAGAGTTCTTCAATACTCACCGTTATCTTGAGATTTACCGCTTCATAAGTAGGGTTATATCGAGATGGCTGAATTAAGGAAGCTGAGAATAGACTCATGGGCTATGCTCCTTTATTTGAGTCACAACCTAAATGCATTGATTTAATGAACTTGATTACTTGTTCTTTATTTCTAGCATTTGAAAAATAAACCTCTTCGATTTGAACTGTTATGAGATTATTTCCTATTTATATTAAATGAGTTACTGCTTGAATTTTCATAATTATTTTTCCTACCATGTTACTTATATCATGCATAGATATATATATATATATAATTAAAAAAAAAACATTTATCTCCAAAGAAACAACAATAATCCTTAATAGAAAAAAAAATTTTAATTGAAAATCTTTAGAAGGTGTTCAAGAAATGGCGACGAGAATGATTATGGGAAGAATGAAAATGAAGAAAAATATAATGATTATAGAGAGAATGATTACTAATGTTTAGAGTGAAGTGAATAATTGTGAAAAAAATGATTATTTGTATTTGAGGTGAATGAAATAATTATGAAAAAAAAAATAAAGAATTAAGATGAAAATGAAAAATAATTATGAGAAAAATAATTAAAAAAATGATTATAAAATATACTGGTCAATAGTCTAAACAACGAAAATTATCTTTTTTTACACTTGACGGAAAGAATAGAAAGTAATTTAGAGGAAAATAAAAAGGTGACGATGAGAAAACGTGGTTATAGAAAGAATGATTCTTCTCGGTAGTCTAAACATCGAGAATCATTCATCTTCTCATTCTCTCTTTTTATTAATGGTGGCCCAAACATCGAAAAGAAAATAAGAGTGCATGGTTTTGACCGTGTCGAGGTTTGCATGGGATTTGGAATTGTGTGGTCTTGTGGGGGGTTAAAAGCGACATGTCGGCGAAGTTTCTTTCTGCCTCCATCGCTTGTAAAAAGAAAGAAGTAAAGAAGGTCATTCATTAAATGTGAAGAGTTTTCATTATGTGCACATAATTGTGTACCTATGCTCTGCCTGCTGTAGGGCTCTGCAACTGGTAACGTGGGACAGTATACCCTAAACCCTACAATTTCCCATCCCTTTCAATGGGTCTTTTCACCTATTCTCTCTCTCTTGCCCCCCATTTCTCTCTTTAAAAATATGCCCTATTGTCTTTCATGGCTCATGACCTTACAAACACAAAATTTATCATTGTTTGGTCAAGAGTGTGTTACCAATAATAAAGATTTTTTTTTTAATTAATTTTTTATTTTCTTGGTAATTATTTTTTATTCTTCAATACCAACTTTTTATTTTCTTTATAAATATTTTTCAAAGCATTATAACTCTTTCTTTCGCTTCAAAAACATATTTAACCATTTTTTCCATGATCATTGCATTCGCTAAAAACAAACTTAAGGTATACTTTGGCCACCGAGAATAAATGGGTAAATATGAAAAGAGGATGATTTCTAATGGCGACCGAGAATCATTTCTCATATAATCACGTTTTCCACAAAATCACTTTTATATTTTTCTATTAACTACTTTCCATTCTTCCAAATAATAACTTTTTATTCTCCCTATAACTATTTTTCACTCACCCTATATCCATTGTTTACTTTCTTTGTTACCATTCCCTTCGCCTCAAACACAATTATTTCCTTCACTAAAAATACAAATAATTAATTTTCTCATAATTTTTTTTTCTCATTTTTCTAATTCTCATTCCTCTCATCATCATTCTTATTCTCCTTTCTCAAAACACATCATAAACGGTGTATGAAGCAGAGATCATATTCTCTAAACCAAACAAGTCAAGAATACATGTCAATTACCCTGCTTGGAAGATGGGTAAATGTAAAAATTAGCTAAGTAACAATAAACTTGCACAAACGCTTATAAACAAGTGATAATTAGAGGAAATGGTCAACTGAGTTGAGGAGAATATTTGAAATATTCCTAAGTGCCTAAGAGGATGATTGTTACTAATATTTCAAATTAATATTTACTCAATATTCCTAAAAAAATTACTTTTCTAATTTTCTATTGAGCTTTTGATTGCAATTATTATTTTTGAATACTTAAAATAAATTTTTATCCTAGATGCTAATTTTAAGTACTTCTAAAAACGTATGCTTTTGACGATAATCATTACTATTCATTACTTCTATATATTCAAAATAAACTTTTCATACTAAATACGGTTAAAAACTACATCCGAACAACTTTTTAATAGCAATCATTACTTTTAAATACTCAAAATAAATCTTCAATCTAAATACTAATTTTAATTACTTTTAACAACTACATCCAAACAAGTTTTTTATTGTCATCATTACTTCTAAATACTCAAAATAAATCATCATTCTAAATACTCTTAAAATCTTAATCCAAACATCCGAGAATTAGAAGAATTATATGAACTCTTTCTTTTACGGTAATGCGAGGAATTATAAATTTATTCCAACTACCTTGATTAGCATTTCGTTAAATACGAGTAACTTCTAAAAATAATTACCAATAATTTAGCTTTTAGAAAAATGAGTTATAATATGAACTTAAACTAAATCAGTGTATGCCAAAGCAGAATGAGCCCACAGAATCCAGTAATAATTGGCATATACTTAAGGGATTCTTTTTTTGGAAATCGAAAAATCAAATTCCGCTCCATTATGTTTGGAGTAACCACGCCCGTCCCTAAACCAAATAAGAAGAGGCACGAAAGAAAAGGAGACACATTAGTATCACATGTGAGTCTCAAACTTGAGACTTTGGAGAAGCACTCCTTCAAAGTCTTCGACCACCGTGTCAGCCCTAGGAGACAAGAACAAGAGATTGATCCTAATACATCTAGGTTCATTGGTATGCCCTCGACAATCGCGCCAAGCCCAATCATGTGTTGTGTAACAACATATGAAATCTAGAGTCGATGATTCTTTTTTTATGCCCTTGGTACTTTTTCCTTTCTTTTGGATAAGTGTGTTTTTTGTTTTTCATTTTTGAAAAAAGAAAAACTGAGGCGTTTATATATATATATTAACAGTTGCAAAACACTAGAGGAAAATGAATGCGTTAAAAGAAAATCCAAGAAATTAATACCTGAAATCTTCGATTCTTATTTGAAAATGTTTCTCCAAGCATTCATCAATGGAGGCTGCTTCACAATCAAGTAGATTTAAAATTATCTCTCCTTATGGAGGACTGGGCACACCACCATTACATGCCTACAATGGAGCCATTTGAAAGATTTTTCTCCATTGCTGTCAAGTGAGAAGATACTAACAGCATGAACCAGTTGAACAATTATAAAGTTACTTATAATACAATTTTGAAGTCCAAAACAAACAGCCGTCGTCGTTGCTCATATAATTTTCTATGATAGGCTTACATAGATTAGCAAAGCCGAACTTCGGGAACCTGGGGAAGAAAAGAATGAAAAACGGAATGAATCACTGAAGGAAAAAGATAACTAATCTGATGAAGAGTGTAAAGTAATTAATACACACACTTACGAATGTATGTACCGCAGAATCATATAGAAGCTGACTGCAAGTCCTTTTGACTCCCACTTTTCACCTCAACGAAGTAGTCCTGAAGAGGAATCATCGAAACCGAGCTCACCTTCAGGCTCTTTATGGCTTCAGCAGTTGCCAAGGCACCAGCAACCGTCGTTATTATAGGAACTTTGTAAGCAAGAGCCATTCTTCTCAAATGTCGCCCATCAATCTGATCAAGATCGTCACCAGAACTAGTGATTACCATCAATTGAATCTGCCCGTTAGCAAGAATGTCTCCAGCATGAGGCCGCCCCTCATGCAGCTTCAGCACTCGTTCGACAGGAAGGCCTTCTAATTCAAGAACATGGGCAGTTCCAGAAGTTGCAGTGATGCTGAATCCGAGCTCTAAAAATGCCTTGGCTATTTTGGAAAGTTGGGGCTTTGTCAAATCATTTAAGCTGAGGAACAGATTCCCAGAAAGTGGTAACTTATTTCCTGCAGCAATTTGAGCTTTTGCAAAAGCAGTAGGAAACTGGTCGTCGATACCCATTACCTCTCCCGTGCTTCTCATCTCAGGTCCCAACAACACATCGCTGCCTTGGAACTTCTCGAAAGGAAGGACGGCTTCCTTCACTGACACGTGTTTTGGGATCACCTCTTTGGTGAAGCCAAGATCATGTAGCGACTTCCCAGACATAACAAGGGAAGCATACTTAGCCAATGGGTGCCCAATGGCTTTAGATACAAATGGGACTGTACGGGAAGCACGTGGATTTGCCTCAAGTAAGAAAACCTCCCCTGCCAAAGTGATTGCATACTGACAGTTCATAAGCCCACAAACATTTAGCCTCTTCGCCAATTTTGTAGTCCAATTCCGAATAGTTTCAAGGCTAGATGACGGAATTGTTTTGGTAGGGAGTGAACAAGCAGAGTCACCCGAATGGACACCAGCCAACTCAATATGCTCCATAATCCCACCAATTGTCACATTCCCATGTGAATCAGCTAATGCATCAATGTCAATTTCAATAGCATCAGATAGATATTTGTCGACTAATACGGGACGTTCTGGATCTACTTCCACTGCATTTTCAAGGTAAGTAACTAGTTTTTCGTCATTGTACACAATTTCCATAGCCCGACCACCTAGAACGTAAGAAGGTCGAACAACCACAGGGTATCCTATATCCTTAGCAATAGAGAGAGCATCTGCTTCACTCTTGGCAATGCCCCCTCTTGGTTGTTCTATCTTCAACTCCTTAAGGATTGCATTGAACCTTTCCCTGTCTTCAGCAGCATCAATGGAATCTGGAGACGTGCCCCATATGCGAACGTGTCCATCACCACTGGCACATTTAAGCTTGTGCTCGTCCAAATACCGCTGTATGGGAAGAGCCAATTTTAATGGTGTTTGACCACCAAATTGTACAATGATGCCATCTGGACGCTCCAATTCAATGATGTTAAAAACATCTTCAACTGTCAAGGGTTCAAAGTACAACCGATCACTTGTATCATAATCTGTTGACACTGTTTCAGGATTTGAGTTCATCATGATAGTCTCATAACCCGCATCCTGAAAACAAGTTACATGAAAATTTAAAGGTACAAGCAAGGATTATGATTAACAATGCAACACCGACTGTACATTATATAACTATGATTTGCAGAATGTGCTTGTACCAGTGGTCATCAAAATAACCTTCCAGTTAACTAATGGTCACATTTCAATTATTTAAAAAAAAAATGAAAAAAACAAACCTGCAAAGCGAAAGAAGTATGGCAGCAACAGTAGTCAAATTCAATACCCTGACCAATACGGTTTGGGCCACCACCCAATATCAAAACCTTTTTCTTTTGAGTTGGAGCGGATTCACACTCAAAATCATAAGACGAATACATATAAGGTGTATTCGCCTCAAATTCTGCAGCACAAGTATCCACCCGCTTATAAGAAGGGAGGACACCCAAAGATATTCGCTTAGAGCGCACCTCCTCCTCAGTAGATTTAGTGGCAAATGCTATTTGCTTATCACTGAAACCTCTCCTTTTCACTTCATAGAAATCTTCCTTTGTCAGATTAGATAAGCTTTGAGCCAATAGGTATTGCTCCACATCAACCAACTCCTTTAGCTGAGTAAGGAACCACTTATCAATGTAACTCAATTCATAAATATCGTCTAGTTTCATTCCCTTCTTCATTGCAGCATATACAGCATGAATGCGATCTGGATTAGGAACCCTGAGGCTATACTTCAGTTGTTCCCAATCCCAATCAAGTTGTTTAATGGGTTCACAACCCCATCCAGAATATCCACATTCCAACGATCTTACGGCCTTTTGAAAGGATTCTTGGAAAGTGCGACCAAGAGCCATTGCTTCACCTACTGATTTCATCTGAGTTGTCAATATTGGTTGAGAACCTGGGAACTTTTCAAAAGCGAATCTGGGAATCTGCAAGAGAACATGCAGAAACAACTTACAGGGCGAAGAAAGGTAAAAAAATAATGTGGCAAATTGGCATGCGGGAGAAAGCAGGGGCAGAAGTAAAGTAAATCAAAAGATGAATAAAGCATCAACTGTCATCAAGTAAGCTAACAGGATGATAAGGGAATGTCGTATTAATCATATACGTCATACCTTTTATTTTTTTTAAAAGTCATACACATCATATTCAAATTAAGCTTTCTTAAAAGAATATAACAATTATAGCAAGGACAATATATATGGCTATAGATCACAAAGTTGTCAGCCTATAAGTGTAAGATAGAATGTTCAAAGAAAATAGATTAATATACAAAAGAAAGAAAATGCATATTCAAAATCTCCTCTACACTATGTATGCTCGATATATTAAGAAACATATGCTCAATATTAATACCCTGAAACTTTAGGGGTTTTTTCTTTTGGTAGCCGGGAATCGGAGCTTCACTCCACTATATATCTGAGAGCATTCGTAACCATCCCAAGGCCCAAACCCATGAGACAACAACAAACGGTTATGGATATTTATACACCAAAGAAATATGATTTATTTGAAAGAAAAAAAGATCGACTAATTATCTTTAAAAACTAAGCAGCAGTTTGGACTTTTGACAAAGTTGAAGTTTTAAAAGAATCACAGCCAATAACCATGCTTAGCATCCAATTTCCAAAAAAATCCCAATTGCGGAAATTTCGAGTGGGTGCAAATTCTCCCAATTTATGACCAACCATGCGATCCGTCGTATAAATGTGCTGCATGTATCATTTTATCCACAGGCCAATTCCCACTACTTGCCATTCCAAAACCACTCATAAGATAGCAATATAAATCTCAAGTCAGAAAACTTACCTTTGTCACCACGTAATCAATTGAAGGCTCAAAACTAGCAGGCGTTTTCTTTGTAATGTCATTCGGAATCTGATCCAATGAATAACCAACTGACAATTTTGCAGCCATCTTGGCTATGGGGAAACCAGTAGCCTTGGAAGCCAAAGCAGAGGACCTCGAAACTCTCGGGTTCATTTCAATCACCATAACCTCACCATCAGCTGGATTAACAGCAAATTGCACATTTGAACCACCACACTCAACACCAATTTCCCTAATGATAGCAATGGAATAATCCCTCAGCCGCTGGTACTCCTTATCAGTTAAAGTTTGAGCAGGTGCCACGGTTATGGAATCCCCTGTATGAACACCCATAGGATCAATATTCTCAATTGAGCAAATAATGACCACGTTGTCAGCAAGATCCCTCATGACCTCAAGCTCATACTCCTTCCAACCCAGCAAAGATTTCTCCACCAGAACCTGAGCCGTCAAACTCGCAGATAACCCCGCCTTACAAATCGACTCGAATTCCTCCTTATTGTAAGCAATCCCACCTCCAGTTCCCCCCAATGTAAAAGCTGGTCTAATGATCAAAGGAAATTCTCCAATCTCATTAGCAATTTCAACACATTCATCAAGCGTATTCGCAATCCCAGAAGGCGGTGTCTTAATCCCAATGTTCTTCATTGCTTGTTTAAACAACTCCCTATCCTCAGCTTTCTTAATTGCATCAAGCTTAGCTCCAATCAACTCAATGCCATATTTCTCAAGAGCACCACTTTCTGCTAAAGCAACAGCCAAGTTTAACGCAGTCTGACCACCCATGGTCGGCAACAGAGCATCAGGCCGCTCCTTCTCAAGCACTTTCTCGACCAGCTCCGGCGTCATCGGAGTAACATAAGTTCTATCAGCCAAGTCCGGGTCCGTCATGATCGTGGCCGGATTCGAATTAATCAACACAACCTCATATCCCTCTTCTTTCAACGCCTTGCAAGCTTGAGTACCAGAATAATCAAACTCACACGCTTGCCCAATCACAATGGGACCTGCACCAAGAATCATAATCTTCTTCAAATCAGTCCTCTTCCCAATTTTCCCTCCTTCAAACGTCTTCTCGTCATTCTTCACGCACCGAACCAAACCGTTTCCCCTATGCAACTTCCCAAAAGGAGAAATCCGATGCTGCCATGGCTGAATCTTGAGCAAATTCGATCCGACACGAGTGGAGTAAGAAAAACACCTCGCATGGCTGAGATTAGAGAAACACGAACCGGAAGAACCACGAATGGAAGAAGATCGACACAAAATGGACTTAGTGGTGAGAGATTGAGAAGGAATCAAACAGTAACCCATCTCTCAGCCCTACTCTGAGTGAAGAACAGAAATGTTTAAGGCGACAAAGAAAAAGATGAATTAAACCAAAAAATAATAATAATAAACAGAAGAACGAAAGAGAGAAAGAGATAGATATACGAGAAATGAAGGATGGGAGATTAGATTTCGAAGCTTTTTCGAAGATGAAAATGGCGGAGTTTTTCGAATGAACTGCAACTCAGAGTGTGTTGATTGAAACACGAAGAAGAAACAGGTTTTAGAAGATGATTTGAATATTAGGGTTTCTAATGCAGTGCCGCGTGCCCCTTCTAATGGGCCCTTTCACTTTACTCACTCCACTTCACCGCTACATTTCTTTTTTTCTTTTTTTCTTTTTCTAATTTTTTTTACAAACTTCTAATTTACTATTTCATTTCATTATTTTATCTTTGATAATATTTGAGAATGAAATATCTCTTAATGTGCTAATCTCTTACTTTTTAAGATAATATTTTTAATGTGAGCATTATTGAAAGGATCTTGTTAAAAATGTTTAACTTTGAAACATATGGACCAAACTAAAATTAAACCTCAAATTTGAGACCGAAAAAGTAAAATGTTCTAAATAATATTA
>JBBMEG010000001.1:6471162-6485187 GCA_037832605.1 Cyclanthera cordifolia | reverse complement strand
GTAAAATGTAGGCATCAAAGACATGAAAATTATGTATTAGAGTAGTAGTTGTAGGCTTAAATTTCAAAAAAAAAAAAAGATTATCAAACGAGGTCTTCGTTTTCTCGACTTGGTTTTTGAGTTTTACGAAATTTGCCTTCGGATTATACATGGATGATTGATTAGTTGGTGTTGCACTATTATTCCTCGTGTTCTCTTGAGAAATTGTTAGTTCCTAGTTTACTACGTGTGGCTATGAGTAAAAATCCAAAACTTTCACCATAGAGAGGATTTTATTTTACTGGATTCGATTTTATCATAAAGTAAATTTTTCGCTTTTTTAACGAGAGTAGTTTTATCGCATCTATATTAATTTGAGGGTGTTTAGTGCAATAATAATTAAACTTTAAAGGAGGTAACTGCTCAAATTAAAATTTTAAGGAAGTAATTGTTACAAAGTACATAGTTAAGAGCTGGTTTGTGTAATTTTTCTTAAATATAAATATAAATGTATTGGAAATTCAAATAATTTAAAATAACCTACTAATTTAATAACAAACACTAAACCCCTAAGTTGAGTAAATATACCAATCATTCACATTTGGAACAATTGTATTTACTAATTTATTTATTCATTAATTTTGTATTTTAAAAAGTTTAATATAGTTAAATAAAATTCAAATAAATAGCTTTGTTTGTATTTTTGTTATGACTAGATTGGTAAATATCTTCAACTTATTATACTTGAAAAAAAAAAAATCAACTTATACAAATAGTTTTGTTTTTATTTATAAGGGCGAATTTCATATATGACATCTAAATAAATTTTGAAGTTTCAAGCAAAAAGAGTAATTAGTTGGGGAATTGGATAACGGCTACATGTTTAAACAAATGGCTTGAGCAAGTAATATTTATAAATAATTAAAAGTTATTTTTTTTTTTTAGTTTTCGAAACTTATAATGTTTATGAATATTAGAAACAAATAACAAAATGGAACGGTTGTAAAAATTAAATCAATAATTATTTAAACCAAAAATAAAAAAAATTTGTGAAACCAACCAAGTTAGAATAAGTGTTGTTTTTCACCAACAAAAATAATAGGTCAATTAAACAAAACAGAAAATTGCAGTAAATAACCTTTTTTATGAAACTAAAATATATGACAACGATCATTGCTTCGGAATAAAGAATCTAATAATGAAAATTTCACCGTACACTCCATTATCAGTGATTTGTATGTGATTACAGATCAAATAAGTTGGAACATTCATTACAGAATTTGAAAAAGACAAGTTTTTCAAAAAGATCAAATATTTTTCTATAGGAGCTACTTAACAAAGCCCTCAATACTAGCTAGAGATTATAAAAAAAACTAAAGGGTTCCACAACAAACCATTCTAGCTAGACACTCTATCTCCCATACAACCGACTCTCGTCGATTACTCATTCAAAGAAGAGAAAAAACTGTTGCGAGAGAATTTTGCAAGAGCATTCTACTAGAACATTCCAAAGAAAGGAACAACAGAATGTTTCAGAAAAAAGAATCCAACTTCGAGAGTTTCATTGAAAATATTACTATTGTTGTCATATATTGGTGCAAACAATCTCTCATCTTTCGTGATATTAGCTACGATATGCTTGTAAACAATTGAAATTCTCTTTTGTAACGTAACATCCATTGTATTTTTATTTTTTTTTTTTGAAATCTCCGTTATAATTTCATATGATTAATGAAATTGTTTCTTATCTTAAAAAAAACAACACTCACGTAGGGCCCACTTAAAATTCCCACCCAAATTATTTAATTTATAAATCGAAAAAAAGAGCATTGAATAAAGATTCTAACAATATTCCCTCCATTATTCCAACCTGTAAATTCTAATTCTCCTTCCAATTTCTCTGTCTCCCCTTCACTTTCCAATCTCTCTCTTTGCATTTCCATTTTCGCAACTCTTCTGTTTTCGATTTTCCTTTGTTTTTTTCTAATACTTCTCTCAATCTGTCGGAGATGGAGCTTTTTCAGACCGAATCTTCGGATTGGAAATCAGATCCAATAGTGTGGATGGAGCTGCATCGTTGATCTTTGCCCTGAGGTAATGTTTTTGTCTTGTTTTGGTTTTATTGATTCATATTGTGTTCAGTTCAGTAGTGAATAGATTATAGATGGAATTTTTATTCAAACT
The DNA here is from genome assembly GCA_037832605.1 of Cyclanthera cordifolia. Lineage (NCBI taxonomy): Eukaryota > Viridiplantae > Streptophyta > Magnoliopsida > Cucurbitales > Cucurbitaceae > Cyclanthera > Cyclanthera cordifolia. Next base: position 6,483,024 of record JBBMEG010000001.1, on the reverse strand, counting down.
TGGAGCGTTTTGTCTTTGATTGAGTTTTGAATTTGGTGATTAGTTTGTGGAATGAGATTCTATAAGGTACTCGTAATAGTAGGATGTTTGATCATTCGCTTCGACTTATTCTGATTTTCTTGGTTAGAGCTTTCCTTTACTTGTTATGCTCTCGACGCATTTTCTCGTTGTGTTCAATGTTTGAAGCTGTGAATCCGGAGGAATAGAGTATGCTGGTGTTTGATAATGTAATGATGGGTCTGCTGATCCGCAATTGGTAGAAGGTTAAGTTTCTACGCTGTTTTTGGAGGCTTTAAATTTGTGCGTTTGCGCGCTCGTGGAGGGAGCTAATAGTGAGTCTTTCTTGATCGTTTTTTCGTTCATAACTTCTTTAATTAGGTTAATGGTCACTGTTTTAAAAATTGAGTTAATATTCACTGTTTTGAAGGTTGTTAAGGTTTAGGTAAATTGTTCTCGGATTGCGGCAGCCCGAAGTGTTTTAACGCCAATCATTTTTGCTTCCGTATGAATGTATTGCTATAATCTTTTGTGGTTGACGAATTTAAAACGATGCAATATTGTGTTGACCTTCTTTTGCAGATGGTTTCCAGTGCATCATGGGCATCAGAGTATTGTAAGGATAAAATTCCAAAGGCAGAGCATCAAATTATTTACATTTCATTTCAATTGTATTTGTATTCATAACACCATCATTAGAAACCTGACTAATTTCAGGACAAACAATTTGCAGAAAGAATCAAACACCTTCAAAGTAACAAATTTGAAACTAAATCCTTGTAGCAATCTTATGTGTATACCATAGACACACCAACATTAACCACCCACTTCATCAAACTAGAAACCTTTCCAAGCATTAAGAATTTCATGGAAGACCTCAGCTATTAAATCCCTGTCTGCATTTTGCAGAAAGACATTGAATTCATCTCTGATGTCCAGTATCTTACCAAACTTCACAAGATACTGCATGCAGCTGGTCTTCAGTTCTGGCAATTGATAAAGAGATGCATTTTGGAGTCTTTCAAGAACATTCTTGACATCAATATCTTCTAGCAGGCTATCATGGCAGGCTTCTTTTAGATCATCTATGTCATATTTATCAGCTGCATGAAGCAATGCCAGTCTATGGGTGAGAAACTCTTCATGTTGGATATTACCATACATATAATTAAGAAAAGCCTGGCAAGCTTCAAAAGGCATATCAGATATGTTTATTGTAGATAGTTCCTTTTCTTTCAGCTCATGTGAAAACATGCTGTGGAAAACAGGTGATCGTGAAGCAAGAATAGCACGATGCGCACCAATGCTTCCATCCGATGCATTAATTACGATATCTGTGTGGAGGCCTTCCTTCAACATTCGACCTAATGTAATAAGAGCTCCTTCGTTCGACCGCCGTTGTGTCAATCCATTAGCCCAGATGGAAGAAGGTTCTCCACCCTGTTAGTAATTTGACAACAATGGGTTAAAAGTGTGAAAAAGGTATCAAATCGTTCTATCTTAAACGTAGGTGTTGGCAACTGTTTTTCTTAATATTCAGGCATAACTTCTGTCAACTGCTTCTGTGTGTGGCTTGTGTTTTTATCTATGATCCTTGGACTCTGTGTTATTATAGTTAACCCCATAATCATCTTTGGAAGAAATACTAAAATATTTATGTGCTTACCTCGGGTGATGCAATCTTCAAGTCAAGGAATTCAACGTCAATTATGAACTTTCCTGTTAAAGGAATTTCAATTGGCCATATAAAATCGTCATTGTTTTTGAGCTGTTTGTCTATTATTTCTGCATGGATGTGGATAGAGAGTAGTAATATTGGTCAATAGAGGAACTGAAAGTCATCAAGAAAAGAAGAAATTCTGGAAGACTCCAGAATAAGAATTGAATGTCCAACCAATCAATAAAATTTCCTAACAGAAGTTGGGCATGTTCACAATCAAATAATTACAGAATTTAATTTAGGTCTCTCTTGTATCTCAACTATTTCAACTCATGTTCATGAATTAGAACCAGGAGATAAAGTTGGAAGCCTTGAATATCAATAGACTATTCAATCTCTAAACTAGTTACTCTGCCTTTGAAAATGTACAGGAAACAGAGGATGAAATTACCTGGATGAGTCAAAGCCTTCCGATCTCCTACAGAGGATACCACGCGGATGATGAAAGATACAATCGGGGGATTGTCCCTTGTTAAGCTCGAGATTTCTGGGTATAGTTTAACATATAAAAGCCTATTTTTTTCCACTGATAAATGCCTTCAATTCAAACAAAAACATTAGACATCTATACACAGCTATCCTGCTTAAATTGAAAAGAAAAAGCATGCAAAATCTCCAATAGGAAAGGGGAAAACCAATAAGATCATAATCTTCCTTTTCATCATATTAGAAATAGATGGTTAAAATCTAATCCTCACCTTTCATCAGTCGAAACAAGTCAGTTTCTCTTAGAACAAATTGGTATCTACTTATATAAGCGCATTTCACAGAAATTGGTAGCTTTAAAATAAATTTTTACCAGTTCCACTTGCCAATTTTGAAAGGATCGGATTTGCGGTAGGTGCAGGAAGCTAGATTTTCGAACCTCCATTGCGCGAGACGGGATGTAGTTTCTACTCTATATGCTGAATCACTCATCCTAGCGAACGCGAGTGCTGCGGTGATTTCATGGATGCAACCGAAGATACCGTCGAGGAACTGCTCTCCGGACTTTCCCAGGTTGGCGATTTCTGCAGATATTACTCATAAACGTATCTAAAGCTTAACCTGTAAAGATAAATTCTCACTATATAAATATCTATTTCTTCTCTGCACTGCTCAGTGATCAAAGCATAAGGATCTATGATGAAACAAAAGACGTTGATTTTTGTGTATTTATTGCCTTTTACTGTCGCCAAGGAGTTGGCGATGCTTTACGCCATTGATGTTGAAGGTTTGATTTTGGGAAGAGGGTTTTGTTTGTTTGGTTGAAAAACGAAATGGGTTTTGAAAATGTTTGATAATTAAATGCGAGGTTGGATTATTTATTGGTCCTACTTTTTTTCTCTTTTTGGTTATTAATTTGTTTAATATTGTTTCAGCCTTTGGCTTGGAGGTGTGGTATTTGCTCCTTCAAAGCAAAGTATCAGCTTGAGGGGGTTTATTCGTAATTTCGCATGGAGGAGTGGATTGTTGGTGAATCAAGGAAACACAAGAAATAAGAAAAGCCCACTCTGCTTTCTCATGGACCCATGTCATGGAGGTATTTTTTTTTTCCTTAAATTATATTTATCCCCTTGTCCTTTTTTGGAGACCAATGATGGTCCTCTTGACGCTCAAAAGGCAACAACTAAAGCCAAGTTGTTGAAAAATACTCTTCATTTTGGGTTTAGGTTCATTGGCAGTAAAAAAAAAGTATCTACAAAATCTAAAAATATAAACTTAATTAAAAATATATTAAGTGAAAGTAGTTGAGATGCCTATAATTAGCTCGCAATCAAAAAAAAAAAAAAAAAAAATGTAATTCAAGTAATAAATAAATTAAAGGTTAAATTACCTTTTCTGCTTACGATTAAAATTAGGGTGAAAGGAAAAATCTACCAAACAACAAAGCTAAACAAATTCAATACATTGGTTCAATTTTTTAGATAATCAAAACATATTTATTCAGTTTTGGTTATTGATGGAAGAATCAACTTAAAATCGAACCAAACAAGTATATAAATATTATGTAATTTATGGAAAAATTGTTTTTGTTTGGTAACATAAAATACTTAAAATCAAGTTAAAAATCACATAAAAAGTGAGACAAGAAAAATTGAAAAATAACTCAAAATCTAATTAAAATCAAAACTGAAAATCGAATCAATGATTTTGTCATTTATTGGACATTGGTTTAGACTCAAATATTGAAGAACCTAAGATATTGGTTCGGTTGTCAAATTTGGCACTAAACCAATGAAAATCGAATTGAAATCACCTAGGTATGGGATTCAAAATTGATATAAAATTACTAATATTTGACCAATAAAATTATATCTACATTATATTTTTGCTAAAAACTATATTGGAGCTAGTACATAAATTAAAAAAAAAAAGTTACAAGTTGGACATGATCCTTCTTGTTTATTTTAGGCTTAGCTCATATCTTTCTTTCTTTTTCAGAAAAGGTAATATATCCTCACAAAACTTGTGGTTTGAGAAATTATTGAGGAAGAGTGATAGAGTGTGTGTTTGGTTATAGATAAAACCAAAGACAGAGAAAGCCAAATGAGTTATGGATGAAGAAGAAAGGCATCATAAAGGTGGGGGCATGGATGAGGGAATCACAAGGAATCTGGTTAAGCAGAAGAATCCTAAATTCCCAAGATTAGAAGCAACTTCCAAATCCGATTGCCAAACACTCATCCTTTCCTTGTCTCAAAAAAGAAGAAAAATTAATTTGATTAGGCAGTTGTAGCTGGGTTATTGGATGGCCCATATCATCTCATCCAATCTCATCTCATTCCATACAGTTGGCCTTCATTAGGTTCTGTCCTCTTCAATTGTGTCAAATCAAAGGACGTGTTCTTGTCATTTTCTGTACGTGGCTTCTTTCCATTCAACTATTTATGATCTTATGACTTGGAGGGCCACACATTAGAATAAGAGAGGAAACCTTCAATAATTCTTTTATGGGTTTTTTTGCTTTGGGTTTTGATCGGCGGTTAAAAATGAGTTTTTATATTTAAGTATTCATTTGTAATTATTGATTTTTAATCACTAGTTTTTAATTCCTTCAAATAAACACTTAGAAAGTTTTGGTTTATGAGTTTTAATTAAGTTGAAGATATTATGTTTTATCTAATACTCGTTTAGAAGCAAAAAAATGAAGCACTTAAGCACTTAAGTGTCCATAAGTGCTCCATAAACCCACAAAATAAATATTCCAAATTTTTTATTACAATCACTCTACCAAAACTACCATACAAATAAGCAATTACCTCGAAATCAATAACAAAATCACCACACAAACAAATAATCTATACATCTTTTTTCAAAATCATGAAACAAACAAGTATTTAATTCTAGACACTCCACTAAAACTATCAAACAAACGAGCTATTATAAAAACAAAAATTTTTAGACACTCCTAATAACTCCTCATACCTAAACACTCACTCCATGAAATCTCAAACAAACACCCTCTTATTATTAACTCAATCCAAACGAGTTATTTTCTGCAATTTATCTATAAAACTATCAATCAAACGAGTATTAACTACAAAATTTTTATATCAAAACCATCAACTAAACGAGCTATATAACTTCTTGTTTCTAATTACTCAAAATAATGACTTTACAATTTTGCAAACAAACCCCTCTTTAAGGTATGTTTGGGGTGGTGAGATGTGATAGGAAAGAAAAATAATTATCCTTTCTTCATTTGGCCCACCAGATTTCCATGCCATCAATTATTAATTTATTCTCACTTTTCTTCTTTTCTTCTTTCTCTTCTCTTCCTATCAATTATCTTCTCTTCCCTTTGCGTCATTATCAAACATGCTCTTATTTGTTGTGTCAAGATTTTCAAAAAATAAATTCAATAATATTTTTTTACAACTAAATATTGTAAGTTTATATAATTATTTTGTGTGATTAGTCAAGCAGACGCTCACAAATACATTTATATTTTTTCCTTTTTAGAATTTTTTTTTTCATTTTGGTCCTACCATTTTAATTTGTATATTTCGATTAAAGCTTAAATTGGTGACTTAGACATAAAAAAAAAGTATAATCTATTAGCATCTTTTTTTTTCTCTAGAAATTTTAAAAATATGTTTATGTTTCTCTCATTTCTTATTTTTAAATTATATTATTATTAATTATCTTGAGTTGAATTAGAGGTCAATGTGGGTCATGATTATAAAATATATAGATTCAATCTAACATAATTACCTAAAATTGTTCGCTTGAAGAAGAAAATGAGAAAAGAGAAATCATTTAGAGTCATTTGAAATGAGAAAGCCTTATTTGAAAAATGATGTAAAAAAAAAAAAAGTGGTCGGAAGAAAATTTTAATCTCGTTTAAGAATTAGTGTTGGAGGTAGTTGATATACACACACACTATAATCTATAATATTATATGATAAAATTATTTAATTTATTTTTTAAATTGTAATTCCATAGTTTCATATTTGATTTATTTATTTAGTAATTCATATATATATATATATATATATATATATATATATATGAAAAGTTAGCTAGTGGTAGATTCACCTAATCAGTGAGGTGCACTACTAATTCCAAACCAACACGCAAATCACTTTTGACTAATGAGTTTGTCTCCCAACTTTTTCAATTAAGTATAAAATATGTAATATTTTAATTTAAAAAGATAGTGAACTATGAACTATGATATCTTTTCTAACATTGGAAGTGGAAGAATTATTTATTTATTTTTATTATATTACAACTTACCTTTTCTTCAACTTTTCAATCAATTTATCTCTAATATCCTATTAAATTTCAAATTAAATTTTATATCAAAAATAAATATCTTCTCTTCTAAATACAAATTCTAAAAAAATAAAAATAAAAAATGCAATTTTTCCTTTTTAAAATACTTAATTTCCTCTCCTGTTCTATGGTCTAATCCAATCCCAAAAATGTTTTAAAATGCAATATTGAGATTTGAATCTTTGTTAGAAGTGCTTGATGGTCCTGAGTTTTATGGGAAACGTGTTACACAAAGGTTTAAAGTATCCACTGATTCAACCAGTCCCAGTCCTTGTTTGGCTCATTCATTGAGTAGAAAAAAATGGCGACCGCGATATTATTTGTGAATAACAAATAAAGGAAATAGTTATATAAATATCAAAATAAAAAAAAAAAGTAATAAATTCAAATATAGGAATAACAAATTCTATCAAATCAAATCAATGAATTCAATTAAGTTTACAAAAATGATGATTTAATCAACTAAAATTGATGAGTTCAATTAAAAGAAGTTGATCAAATTAAACTGATAAAAAACTATTGAAAATTGAAATATTTTGCTTTTTTTGATTTTTTTTTAATTGTTATAATTAAAATATTGATACTAGAATTTACTAGACAAAAAGAATTTTGAAATAATTCAAATTTCTCTTTGGGACGGTTTGTTTTGTGTTTTTATGTAGATTTTATAAACGAGGGTTTATATCTACTTTTTAAAAACCTTATACAAAAGAGCTATTATTACAATTTCTTCTTTATAATTACTCAAAATAATTCTTCATTTCTAAACACTCAAAATAAACACTCTACAATTTTTCAAACAAACATCCCTGAGCTTATTTACTTTTATATTTTATATTCGCAAGTGCCATCTTAACTACACATATTGATTATAGGTAGGTAATTATTATGAATTAAACTCATTCATAACCTTTTAATTCTTCGCTCTCTTTTTATCATTAAACCAATTTATGACTATTAATTTTTGTGGGAGGGAATTGTGATGTTTTTTTTTTGTCTTATCCATGTCCTATGATCACCGCCTCGCCAGTCTATTGCTTTTTTGAGATGTGTAATTATGATGTTTGCATAACTTCTATCCTTAAGTTCAACCAGAGTCTAACCCAATGGGCATGAAATATGTGTTGACTGAGAAGTCTAAATTCAACCCTACTAATGTGGTTGAATTTTAAAAACAAAATCCTTAATTTGTATTTTAATCAAACTACAACTCACATTTCTCTTAATTTTATACTTCTTTACTCTAAGCTTAAAGGGTGTGTTTGTTTTTAGTAAAGAGGAGTAGTTAATTATCACTCCTAAAAAAACTACTCGTTTGTATTGGGTAGTAAACAATCTTTCTTAATCACTCATCAAACTTTCTATCAAACTATTCAATCAAATTTTACATCAAACATTATCACTCAATTATTATTAACACCAATCTTCAAACAAGTAATTCATTACTCAATTACTATTGACACAAATCCTCAAAGTAGTTAACTACCTTTAACTATTATTAACCTTTTTCACTCAGCTCTTTTCTATAAAAAAAAAAAAAAAAAGAGAGAGAGAGAAACAAACCCAACTAAAGAGTTGCCATTTTTCATTTAAAATATTGTTAAAAATATTTGTGTTCATTGAATTATACAAAATATAATCTATCTCGCACAAAATTTAACAGAAAAGCACCACTAAAGCACACATTTTCATGAAGATTGTGAATTTTTATTCGTGCAACGAACAAACCTAATTTTGTACCTGTTAAACAAGAAATTTAATTCCTTGCACGTAGACAAAGTCGACAAAGAAAAACTGACCTTCTAAATGAGATTGACAGGTTGAAGAGAATCTCCCTGAAAGTTTGACTTTGGCACTTTTGGCAATTATCAAAACTACGACATTGAAAACAATGATGCAAGAAATACTGCTGTTTTCCACAAACTTATACGGCCCGTTGTACTCAAAATTTCATCAAGAAATTTGGGAACGTGTAAAAATTGGGGGTAATAGACCTTTTCTCTTAAGAATAATCCAGGTATGTACTACCCAACTCGAACTCACCAATATTAAAAAAAAAAAGTATTGGGAGTCAATTTCTAACCACCAAGCTTAGAGAATACCTCTAGTGCTTTTGTTTATTTTTATTTCTTTTGTTATAGTGTTTGGTGTTGAAGTTTTGTGAGTTTTTTTTATGTGATGTTGATTGATAATTGAATTTCTATTGTTGCGATTGATGAATGTTTCTTTCAAAGAAGTCTTCATTACTCTACGGTTGTGAAACTTTTGTTCTCTACTTTAGCGGGGTTTCTGCTCATCGATGATCATTATGTTTATAATATTAGCTCTCAAAGCTTCTTCAATGTCAGCTGATAATATTCTGACTTCTTACTGTTGGCCTTTTGTTGAAAATCATATTATGTCTCACATTGGTAAGGTAGGACTCCAAACATTCTTAAGATAATGTGGGTTACTTCTCTCCCAACCAATTAGTTTTGAGATGTTTACAAAGTTTTTAATACCTTTTAGGTTAGAATCTTATCAGTTCATTATCTAAAAAATTCAGTTTAAAAGGCTTCTCCAATCACTTTAGAAATTCTTTGGTTTACATCTTTTTGTCTTTCCTCTTCATTTGGCTCAATTTGTTGTGGGCAGTTTCAAGATTATCCATTAGATTTATTGTTTTCTAGTCATGTTTTTTCTTTTTAGCTGAGTATTGTTGTATGTTTCGCTTTGATTTTTAATGAATTGGTTGGCTAAGATTTTTTCATGACAAGTATTTTCAATTGCCGGTCAATACTTGTTACACTTATTACAAATGTGGTTATAATATAGAAACTTTCAAACTATCAGCCTTACCAAAAGCAAAGATATTAGCTAAAACTTACTAGAAAGACTTACCAAACTGATTTTATAAAGGATACACAGATAATTAGCAATGCAGTTTTTATTGACAGACGCGGGATAGAATTGACAATTGGCGTTGCTCTAAGATAAAGGGTAGTTATCATTAAGTTAGGTGGTGTTGAGAAAGCTTTTCTCATTAAGCTAAAAATGAAAACTTAAAGTTGATTCATTGGCTTGGTTTCCACCACAAATAATAATCACGTCATTTTATTGGTTGATTGCTGATTTAACATAATTCAATGCTCATAATATTATTTTGTTGGTTGATTGATGGTTTAACACATTTTCAATAAATGATCATAATGAGATTTATGCGGAGATTGAGGCAAGGGGATTTGCTTTTCTTTTTTTCTTTTTTTTTTCTTTCTATTTTTGTGATTATTCTAGACTATTTATGTGGACTACTTGAAAAGGCATTAGACCATTTTATACTCATGATTTTTGTTAGATTTTTGGTAAAATATTAGAAGAGAATTGTTCGGATACACCTCAAATATTTTATACACGTGACTTTTATTAGACTTGTGTTTCAAATATTATATAAATAGCATGTGATTTTGGTTTCAAAACATCTCAATCAGATACACTTTAAGTTTGGTGTAATGACTCTAGTAAAATTTATTTTGTATTTTCTTGTGAAAGAATTAAAGGAAAAGTATGTTAATAGTATAAACTTTAAATATAGTGTTTATGCAAATGAGATTAGGTAAGAGAATTATGTGTGATGGCTGCAATTTTTGACATAGTAGAAGTTTTTTCTATCTGTTATTTTTTTCTCTCTAATTTTGGAAATTTTCCACATAAATTCTTATATTCTTTTTATTGTTTTTTCTTTTAATTTTCTCAATTATTTTTTGTTTATTTCTACACAAATTTGAGAAGGTTTTTTTCTCAACAGCCTCTTCAATAACGACACCTTAGAGATATTCTTTTTGGAAATGATATTACATGGCTTTTTAGGCAAACCAGTAATCTTTGCGAAGCTTATACTATATTATGTGGCTGAAAATAAACTTGCAAAAATCATTAATCGCCATTGAGTTTTTATAATTCTTCTTCAAATACTACACATCCAAGTTATTATAATCACTTATTTTTAATCATGCAATTTTAACCACTATATTCTAACAATTTAAAATAATCACTCATGTCTAATCACATCTAAACGAACTATTGTCTACAATCACTCTAAAAAAATTAATCATCAACCAAGCTAACTATTACTTGCAACTTCTCTATAAAGAATTACATCTAAACGAGTTATTACTAAAACTCAAATTTGTAATTGTTCAAATTAATAATTCATCATTTACAATTAATCAAACTAATCACTCCACAATTCTACATCCAAACAACTATTTTGTGCATTATTCAACAGAAATAAAATTAAAGTCCTCTTCTTATTTATTTATAGACTTTTAGAGATTGCTTCTTATTTATTATTTTGGCTTTTTTTTTCTCTATAATCCAAAATAAGAAATTTTTTGTTGTTCCATATCCAAAAGGTCAAAAAAAAAAAAAAAAAAAAAAATCGTGTGGGTTAAGATCAAACACAGTACTCCTCTTAATTAAATAATACATTGAATTCAATTTATTATTTAAAGCTCATGATATTATTACATTTCTAAGTTTCAGTATAAACCCTTCTATCTTCCCCAAACCTGGCTTTTCAAATCAAACCTCCAACCATAAATATACACACACATGCTTTTAAAATTATCATGCATGCATTCCTCATCCTCGTATCCATCCTAGATCAACTCAATTCAATGGCGGAGAAGAGGATCATGCATTACAAAAGCTCCCATCGAATTCTCCTCGTCGGAGAAGGCGACTTCTCCTTCTCCGCTTGCCTCGCTACAGCCTTCGGTTCTGCTACCAACATGGTTGCCACTACCCTCGACTCTTATGGTATTTACGTTTCATCCCTCTCGCTTGACTTTTTTATATATATATATAGTTTTATATAGGGACTACTACTTTCTAGTTTATGAAATTATAGAGTTTAGAACTTTAACTTTCTACATGTCACGTTTTAATTATATATGTATTGATCATTATATATCTATGGTCGACCACATTAAATAATTTTTATGAGTGATGTTTATGAATATACGCAAATGGAAGATTCGCTTTTGATGAAGTACAGTTGCGCCTCAAAAAACTTGCAAGTTTTGGAGGAGCTTGGTTGCACTATATTGCATGAAGTTGATGCGACGGCGATGATGGCTCATCGATGTCTCCATGACAAGTCATTCGATCGTATCGTTTTCAATTTCCCACATGCTGGATTTCAGTTCCGAGAACACGATAGTCTACAAATCAGGTAAGTATATATGCCTACGTTGTCTCTATTACATACATAGAGATGTTCATTTTCTCCACGCGGTTGGATCTCGTAGTGACTTGTCTCCAACGGAATAGAACAGATAGAAGACGAAAAATGTATTCTTCATTTTCAATTTCTCCCGTAATCATATACATAAAGTTTTAGAAAT
>JBBMEG010000001.1:6450957-6471062 GCA_037832605.1 Cyclanthera cordifolia | reverse complement strand
ATGATAGGGATAGCCTACCTATCTTATAAATGCTAGAATATTTAATGTTTTGTGCAACCTCAAACTTGATATCAACTATCACAATCCAATTTTATTGTCCTTGCAAAGTAGAGGCACCAACTCTAACTGTACGAACGAGCCAGTCAAATAAAAATGTAAAGCGGGTGACACAACTAGAAGTATGAGAACCTAACTCAACTAACGTAAAGCATATAAGTGTAGAGAGCCTATAAGTTTGAACTTTGTTTGAACTTAAATTAAAAATAAAATAAAATAAAATAAAAAGTACTAATTTAACTCCTTTGGCATGTGTGAATAAGTGAGGATGTGTGTGATGAGAGTTTGTGGTATCACTATAATTTGCCCTTATAGCATAAGGTGTCATACTCTTAATGAAATAAAATCAAACAAAAAAGGAAGTGTTAATTTAACTCCATAATGTAGCCATTTAGATGGCATGTGGAATGCATATTGGAGTTTTACTTGGAGGGAAATGCAATTCCAAAAGTTGAAGTTATTCAAACTCATACACCTGTTTTGGTTTTAACTTTATTTCACCTTTTAGGACACTCCCCCTCTTTTCCAATATCAATAAACAGCTCAATGGTCCCACACCCTTTATCAAAAGCTTCTTTAGTTCCCATTTTCTTAATTGAATCACCAAACAATTCATATAAACAAATTGGTAAAGATATCACCTTTCATCTTCCTCTTTGCTTCATAGGATTCCACCAATTCAGCCTTGCTCACATGCCTCCTCTTTCTCCACCTCCGCTGCCGCCACCGCCACCACCTCTCTTCATATCTCCATCAGCAAGCTCGCCATCCCATGCTTCTGCTCTACCGACAACCGTACTGTCCCCCACCTCTGCTCCAATCCCAGCTGCACCTACAAGACAAGCAGAAATGACTCCTTTAGAGCATATAGTTATACAAAATCGAGCTACGAAACCACACACTCCACTGCTGGATCCGAGTCGCATAGACTCCAGTACGTATAGAAAATCGCAATTTCTACAACAAGCCCGGCCACGCCAAACAAATCCAGTTATATGGTGTTTTGCATTCCTGTGTCTTGTCTTTAGTCTTCTCCTCATCTTTCTTGGAATTGCAACGTTAATTATTTACTTGGTTGTTAGGCCAAGAAATCTTGTATTTGACATACCTAATGCAAGCCTCAGCACCATCTACTTTGATGCACCTGAATCTCTCAATGGAGACTTCACTATTCTCGCAAACTTCACCAACCCGAATCGCCGAGTCGATGTAAGATACGAGAATGCTGACATAGAGCTCCTTTTTGGGGATAGACTCATAGCAACTCAAGCAATCCAGCCTTTCAGTCAAAGAAAGAGAGAAGTGAGGCTACAACCTATTCACTTGATATCCAGTCTGGTTTACTTGCCACAAAATTCCGGGTTCATACTTCGACGACAGGTACAGAACAACAAAGTTATCTATAACATCAGAGGAACTTTCAAAGTTAGAGCTTCACTGGGTATCATCCATTACTCCTACTGGTTGCATAGCAGATGCCAATTGGTGATGACTAGTCCACCAACCGGCGTTTTAGTTGCTCGGAGTTGCAAGACCAAGAGGTGAAGAAGCAGAAATATATATAAATTGTATGCCTTCTATGATATCTCTGTATGAATTGTTCAAATCACATATAAAATATTAGTTAGCAACATTCTACTTGTTTGACATGGTTTACACCATTTTTTGTTTCTAAATTCTGAAACTTAATACAAGGAAATTAATGGATCAAATAAGGAGTGATTGTTTACTCAACCAGAGCATAAGAAGTGAACCTAGGATCAACCATCAAATATACTCCAAAAACACAACTGGTAAAGAAAGAACTTTCAGTTTTATAAGACCCTGTCCTCTTGCTATTATTTTGCTATACCAATTTGACATTTTATTTCTTAATGAGTAGAAGCTACATCATCTATGACCCTGTTATTGAATTGATTGCACCCATCTGTGGCTCTCGAAAAAACTAAAGTGAAAATGTCTATGAGTATCAATCAAATGTCCATTGAGGATTTTCTGCCAATCACTTTTTATCATAGGAACCTTTTTAATCCAACTGACATTGTCTAATTCTACCATATTTGCTGCTGGAAATCTCACAAAGATTACCTCCTAGATATGGTTACACAATTTTGAACCCAATATTAGAATATAAACAATATTGAACTTTTGGATAAAACAAAAAATAAAGCTATGAAGGCTTATGCTCGAAGTAGGCAATATAATAGAAATGTAGGTATCATCCCGGAGTTTTCGTCGATATCACCCAAGACCTTAACGCATCTAGATTTACAGCTAGTTAGTTGTTTTGTCCCTTAGACAGATAATTTAAGCCCATAATACCATACAATATCTATCAATTAATCTAACCAAATATTCCATTACTAAGCATGTTCTCAAGAGAATATTTAAAACAGGCAACCATGCATGAAATACAAAGCTTAAATATCCTTCTTTATTGGGTTGAATTATAGGGGTTATAATTTACAATATCCCGGCCATCTTATCTTATAATTGTCAATGCACCAGTACCAAAGGGAAAGATCGACTATGGTTGATTTAAAGCAAAACTGACAGAGAAATTAATCCAATAAATTTCATTTAGAATAATGCATACAAGAAAATCAGAATCATCTCAAGTATCTCAGGTAGTTACTAAATTGTTCATGGAAATCAAGCATCACATTCAGTAAAAACAGCAAAACTCGTTCTCCTAGTTATTAAGCCTAGGAGGGAAACAATTAGCTCCCTCACCTTTAGATTACCTTTTTTGACAAGATATTAACACATTCACAAGGTTTCTTTCGTTCTACACTAGAAAGCAACTGCTCTAGGATGGAGAGCGTAGGACAAGATATAGCTCAACCTTACCATCCAAAACATTTTTCAAGATAAAGGGATGAAAAAACAGGTAACACAATCTCAACTCTAGGCTTGTAGAGAATCAGGAAGGACTGTTTTGTAATTAAAAAAACACTATGCTCTAAAACCTAGCTAAATCCCCAAATCTAAAACTGAAGGGAATAAAAGATTATTTACTTCATGAGAAAAGAAAGGGCATGGAGAGTTCCTTTTTGAAACATCAACCGATATCTTGCTGGAGTATTTCTTTTTTAATCTAGGCACAAAGTGGATCCAGATGCGTTGAGATCCAAGGTAGTAAGATAATTCCTGAAGTGGGTGGTAAACTAAAATCTTCAGTCCTCATAAAACAAAACTAAAAGAATTCAGAGGTTTTTTTTACATTCTAATTGAAGAAATTTGAAGAGCTCTGAAGTTGAGATTTCAGATTCTGTTAGGATGTCTATTTCTAGTTGTTTGATGGACTTAATTAATCATTCTAACATTGTTAGCTGAAGTGACAGATTTTATATGAATTTTGATACTGATCTGTCCATTTAAGTTAACATCATTCTATTAACCAAATGGCTCCATACATCAACTAAATCAGAATCAGTCAACTGTCCCCAACCAGTTCCACTAGACCAAGAAGAAATACCAAATTCAATGGCCAAATGGCTCTTTAGAGTTTGCCATAGATGGGAGAAAATGCATACGATACTTAACCACTCCTTATGATGAAAAAAGTATATACGACCAAAGAGAAATACATTATATTCGTTTGTACCTCCAAATTTCATTGGTGCAGTAAGAGTTTTGTTTCTCATCTATCAAAATGCCCACATTTTCTTTTCCTACCATAGAATAAGATTTGTTCATAAATCATGGACCTAGAGGTCATAAGTGCCTGGAAAATCTAAAGATTTTCAGATTATGTGCATAAGAATAGTTGAAGGGTACGTAAGTTGGCCATAACTCATAGATATAAAAAAAATGTTTATAGATTCATTGACACCAAAACTTCAACATCTTCCTAACATTACAACAACTAAGCATAAACATAACACTCTCAGGAAATCAAAGAAGTTCATCACCATTAAATAGAGATAGAATACAGAAAAATTAAGGTTTCTTTGAATTGAGTTATGATGATGGACCTTTCATCATTGGCATCAGAGTTCATCGGGTGTCTTTGCCGAGATGGATAAGGCGTGTAGTCCACTTTGCAGTTCTTCTTGCAGCAGATTGTAAATGAGCCTATGCCTTTTCACTAAACTTTTCCCTTCGAACTCCTTTGAAACAACCTTCAAATTAAAGTGAGTCTCCCCATCGCTACCCCTCACCCCAGCATGCCCTGCATGCTGATAAGAGATATCTTCAACATTCAATTCCACCGGACTTAGCTCCCTCTCCAATTTCTCCTTAATTCTTTCCCCCCTACTTCCTAATACACCAGAGCTATCACTTTCACTTCCCTTATCACCCAACTTCAAATCCCCAATTGACTTCCCTGAATCAGTTTTAGAATCTGATTTTACTTTTTCAACAGAATCGTCAGTTTGTGATGATGAAACAGCAACGCCATTGCCTTTTTCAGATTCCACAAGCAACCCAAGCGCCTTCTTCTGCATTAACTTCAACATATTCAAAAACCCATTATTTCTAGAGGGGGTGAGGCTCTGTTGAAGGCCAAGAAGAACAACAAAATCAGGAGAAACCCTAATAATCTCCTCAACTGGACGATTAGAGAGTCCTTGAACGAGCAGAGCGGCGAGGCCCTTGGTTAAAACAGAGTCCGAATCGGCCTCATACACAACATTCTCATTAGAATCCAAATACGCCCTGACCCAGACCTGAGAAACGCAACCCTCAACCTTATTAGAGTTGGTTTTGAATTGGGCGTCAAGGGGTTTGAGGTTTTTACCATAGAACATGAGCTGTTCGTACTTAGCCCTCGAATCCTGAACCGATTGGAAGAGCTTGACGATTTCTTGAAGCTTTGGAGGAAGTTCTTCGACTGGTTGCAGAGGCTTGGAGGAAGACGACGCCGAAACGGAGAGTGACGGCGGCGATTTGGAGGTAATCCTCTGGAAGGAAACTGATCGAAAGAAAGGGAAATTATGAGATTGAGAGGAAATTAGGGTTTTGGGGAATTGGGAAGCGATTGGGATTTCTGTTGTGAGTAACCGAAGCCTGGAAGAAGACATGGCTTCCGAATTTTCGAAGCGCTGAGCCACTAATGGCTGAATCGAGAGAGAATGGCTTCTTACGGAGATATCTGTCGGAGAAGAAGTTTAAATTGATCGCAAAAAGGTCTTTGAGACGGAATTGTATAACGATTATTTTCAATGATTATAAATTAAGTTTTAGTAAGATTATTGTTATTTGTTATGATATTTTGGAAAGTTATTTCAAATTAATATCTATTAAATAAAGAAATTTCAATGCTGATAATTTTAAAGCAATTATTATAATTTATTGATTTTGAAATTTGATAATCTCCATAATTTGATCTTAAACGTTATTGATGATTTTTCTCTTCCTCGGAGTTTCTTGTAGGTCGGTTAAATGTGGAATTGGATGGTCGATTTGGGATTGAATTGGTATACTCTTGAACTTGTTATGGCTTTGTTGATTTTCAAAAAAATAAAAATAAAGTTTTATTTTTTTGTCATAAAAGTGATTTTTAAAAAAAAAAACAAAACAAAAACATGAGAAACTCTATTAATTTATTTTTAAATCTTAATAATATTTTATTGTTGTTTTTATTTATTTATTTTCAATAAAAATAAAATCAAAATTATTATTATTATTATTATTATTATTTTGGAAAAACATCAGCCACAAGATTAGAATTACATGAACCCTCTACCATATGTAAACACTGAATCCACTTTGTAAATCCATAAAATATCAAGTTTCTGAAATATGTGATCAAGTTAACTTGAGAAAGGCTAAACACCCCACCAAAATAGCAACACATTCTTTCAAATGAATTAGATAGCTTTGGTTACATACACAACACGCTCTCAGAGGCTCTCGGAGGCCAACCCGCTGCCGCTGTCACCGCCGTCGTGCCGAGACTGGCCTTCGAGTAGGCCTTGCACCTACCCAAGAAGGCTTATAGTGCTTTGCTGCAATGCTGGCCCAAATGAGAAGGAAAGAGACCATGGCTTCAACACTTGCAGTTTGTTATTAATGGCATCCAGGTTGAGTGTGTGGCTTCTTCTTCACTTTGTCCTCCGGACAAGAACACGATCCTTGACACGGTGGCTGAGACTGTCCGGCAAATCCAAATGTTCGTCCTCCCATATCTGATATCCCTAAACCTTAAACCCTAAACCCAATTTTTCATCCTCGACCACCATTTCCTACCCCTCAGTTTCGATCGCCAATTCGACACTCTACTCCGCAATATCAACCTCTGTCTTCATTTTATGACCCTCCGATTTTTTGCCCAGAATGTTTATGCTTGGCGGTTGGACTCCACCTTCTCAATGTTTATGCTTTGCCAGCCGCTTCCCGATTGTACCTGTGCTCTCATCAGCTGCTAATATGCCCTTCCCTAGTGTTGCAATGTACTTGCCATTCTTAATCACCTCCTCTGCACATAAAGAAATTTGAACTTTTTAGAAAATATATACACGTGAGTGCAAATTTATATATATATATATATATATATATATATATACATACATACTTAAAATCATAGCTACACCTACATTCCGAGCTGGTGCAATATTAAGAGACTTCAAAAAAAAAAAAATACATTTAAGCTCATATGTGAATTTTTAGACAAATAACTACGAAGAAGTATTCCTCAAAAAATTTAAGACTCTGTCAACAAGATTGTTCCTAAGAAACACACACATGCTCGTCTCAACGCCCAGACTACGGGAAAATTTACAGCTAAGCTCATTTATGAATATTTAACTAGAGGTCTTCCTAAAAAAATTGCAAGACCCGAGCCTCTACTATTGAGGTCCTCTTAGAGACGTGTGTGATTGTATGAGTGTGTGTGCGTGAGCGTGTTTACATTATAGAGAAAAAAAAGAGAAATATACATGGCATACTTTTCAACAAAAGTATACATTGTTAAAAATATGGGTGTTCAAAAAACCCAACAATCTAAATATTTTTGGGTTGACTTAAAATTAATTTAAGTTACCCGAGCTAACTCAAATTTATTATTAAATAAAAATATATATTAATTATATATGCATATATTTATTTTATTTTTGTAAATAATTTATTCTCCAAAAAACTTTTAAATAGTCGATTAATTAATGTTATTATGCTGATTTTTTGTTTGAATTGAAAACAAAAAGACATATTGACCCAACAAACCCAATCTGAAAATATATACTTTTGGTCCATATGGATTCGGTTGAAAAATTGACCAACCCAAAATTTTGGATTGGTCCAAAACTTTTCCTTCTTAACTTGAACCAATCCAATCCATGTACGCCCCTAATTAAAGATGGGAAGGTTATGATTCTGAGAAAGATGGAAAGGTGAGGGGCAAAAGAGCAAAAGCAGAAAGCTTCAACCAATACAGAGAAGTTGGGTCATAGAATATATTGGCAGAATCAGAGACCATGCAAAAATGCATTGAAACGAGTCACAGAGTTAGCCCAACGGGGATTAGCGAGGTTGGAAATAGGGGAATGAGTGGTGGTAACTGCCAAACTCATTCCCTCAATTATCCACAATTGAGCACAACTCAAAATCCTGTTACTTGTATCGTTCCAAACACAGGATATAAGAAGAATCCTTCAGCAGCACTTCGAAACAAAGTTGTTTTCTGGATTTTACCTTTCTCTTTATGAAATAATTGAAAGCAGCAGCCACAATAATATATCTACTCATAATATCCGCCAATGGATACAAACGATATATAATAAAATCATTCAAAATAGAATCGGCAAAATTGATCCAGTCTCCAATACTTTCGCACTAAATGAAAGATTCAAAGATTTAGGCTATGTTTGTTTTTTTGTACAAGAAGAGTTTTATTCTAAGAACTCAACTCCTTATATGTATTTGGCAGTAAAGAATCACTCTAAACCACTTATCAATCTCTTTATCAAACCTTCTATCAAATTTCACATCAAACTATCACCCAACTACTAATAACATCAATCTCCGAACAAGTAGTTAACTATTCCAACCACTATTAACAACAATCCATAACTTAGTAGTTAATTAATTAAACTATCATTAACTCTTCCTATGCTCTTCACTCTTTTTTACCAAAAACAAACACAAGCACAATATAACAGAAATAGAGCTTAACAGAAATGAGCCATATCCAGGTCCTGTCTAATAGAGTTAAGCTATATACAACTCTCTGTGCGAATGTCTTAGTAGTATATGCCATATCCATATCCAGGCATGCAAGAACATATCAAAAGTCAATCACACAGCCAAAGAATAAGAATAGTAATAATAATCAATAATAATAATAAGGGGCATTTGTTTCCATGTAAGGAAAACTTATGAGTCAGAAAAAAAAAAACTTTCTGAACACCTCGTAAAGCGCATTCAAATAATAACCACACTATTTGAGGTAAGATCATCTCTCCACAACCAACGACTGGTTATGATTTTTGCGAGAGTGGTATTACTTTAAAGAAGAACTACTGTGGAGAGGCCTCACTAGTTCATCATCGTCGGTTCCAAAATATCGGTCCCCAAACTCGCCCATACCCGGTACCACACGAAAATCTTCATTAAGACCGATCTCAATCTCAGATGTCACAATCTTTATTCGTGGAAAACGTTTACACACCACATGTACGCCTTGAGGTGCCTAGGGTGAGGAAGAAAGTGACATTTCAACAAGGACAAAAATATACATGCTCTAATGTAGATATGAGTTTCACTAAGGCTGCTTAAACTTACTGATATGAGATTGAGAAAAATAATGTTAGGCTCTGGAACCCCCTTGCTTATGAGCAAAGAAATGGCTTGCACTGCTGAGTTTCCTGAAGAAATGTAAAAGACTAATTGATTACAAAGGAAAGATTTCGAATTTTGATTCCTAGCCCTCCCAACAAAAAAGTTTAAATGCACTAAGGCACAATTGCCAACTGAGTTTAGATGCAACGCACAAAAGATGTGCGAGCATTTTATTTTCCTGAAATGCACTATATATTCGTACATACGTGTGTGCATGTATGTGTATTATACAAAAGAACATCCTAAAATGAGCTATAATATATGCACACATATACATGCATATATATAAGAACATCCATAAAGAAAGATAACATAATTCGAGAAGAAATATTAAAAAAAAAACTCTAGTAAGTCATTAAACATTATTTTTACTTAATGAAGACAATATTATACACAAGATACATATTTTGAGTTTAGGTTGATAAAACCTTTTATGTATAGTTAATTATTCGAATGATGCCTCTTCTATTCTAAGTACGGCACTCAAGGCACTAGTCTGCACCTTGAGCACGCACCTGATCGAACCTACCCTTTTAAAACACTGCTCACAACCAGCCCAATTCATGTCACTGATCACAAGAGAGAAATCAATGGCCACGAAAGAGCTTTAAAAATCATAAACTTGATTGAGCAGGTGGGAAGAATGAACTGTAAAATTTAAAGTATGAATCACATAACAGCTAACCTGTGCCGAGGATGGGATCCAAAAGTAATACATGCCGATTGGAGATATCGGTGGGTAGTTTTTCATAAATCAACTGCACAAAAGAATACAATATCAGAACCATGTCAACTTATGTATGCAAATCGCATGTTTATATTCAAAACCGCAGAAGACGCCAAACAAGAGCACACCTGTTGACCATTGTCACCTTCCCTATGAATGAGAATCTTTCCAATTTTGATGCCCTTACAACATGCCCGAAGAGCATTTTCCATACTTTCGCCACTGAAATCAGTTTAAGTACTCAACAATGTAAGATGTAGAATGAAGATAAAAACATAATATCTATACAGATTTGAGACACCCCTTCGGAGGAATGAATTCCAACATTTTTGTGACGAAATAACTGTAAGAAAAATTCTAAGCTACAGAATGGGATGTACCTCCTGATGACAGATACACCGCATAACCTCTTGCAAAAATCAACACCGCTATATACAGATCCTGTGTTCAGACCAAAAACTTATGTTTACATTCTAAAATATAAATAAAATGGATAACATCACATCTCAAAAAGAGAACAGAACGAAATGAAGAAGGTTGAGTACTACTAAGCAGGCTGCATCCTCATTGTGCTCAATACATATCTTATTGAGAAAATTACAACGTAAGGATATCTATGCAGGTAATCCATAATGATCTATGGGTAAAGCAAGTAAACAAGGACTTGGTTATTTATACGGATGGATGAGTTGGCAGATTCTTCAAGCAAACGATATTTGTTGTCCCTACCCAAATGCCAACGTTAATGCAGAGAGAGAAAAAAAAAGTGAGTCCTAAAACTTAAGAATGAAGCTTAAGAAAGAACTATATTTTCATTAAAAATAACTGTCAGAAGTAACAACTGCATAGAAGTCAGAGAGCAAAACTTTAAGCCCCATTTGATAACTATTTAATTTTTTTTATTTTTGGTTTTTGAAATTTAAGCCTGTATTTATTCAAATTTTCTACCTATTTAAAGAAGTATGTAAAACCTAACCAAATTTCATAAACCAAATCAGGTATTTGGAAACTATTATTTTAGGCTCCGTTTGATAATCATTTGGTTTTTTGTTTTTGATTTTTGAAATTTAAGTTTAAAATTACTATTCAGATACATAGTTTTCATTACTTTGATATCTACGTCTTTCTTGTGTTTTTAAAAATCAAACCTAAATTTGAAAACTAAAAAATATAGCTTCCAAATATTTGTTTTGGTTTATGGAATTATCTTTCAAACAAATTTTGATTTTTAAAAATGTAAGTAAAATGTAGACATCAAAATAATGAAAATCATAGGTTGGAATATATAATTATGGTAGGCTTAATTTTAAAAACTAAAAACAAAAAATCATATGGTTATCAAATGACCTAAATAGTTCAGATTTTATCGTTACTTCCTTTTAAGTAAAAAAAATCGAAGACATTTAGATTTGACAGAAAAATCTTCAGAAAATGTGCAAAAAGAGAACAGTAACTAAATGCATGGACGCCCATCCTTAATGAACATTGAATAGCATAAGCCTTCATGACATGAATACGTTGATAGAACATGTTAACTGGCTTACCAGTTGGAGTCATCACCTGCTTTTCTGTGAATGGTAAATGTCCCAGACCATGTTCAACAACCTAAATCAAATGTCAGGAGGTCATGACAAAGAAATAAAAGCACAACAGAGACTTCTTGGACAATTTCTATAAGCAAAGTTTAACCCGTGATAGAACAAAAGTTTCTACGAGCACAGGACTTACCAGGCGAATCAATCTGTCAGCATAGAACACAAAGTCATGCTTTGTAGTTTTAGCATCTCGTATTAATGTATGCATGCCGCGTATCTGGAAGAAAACATAAAGGCAGAAGTATTAATCCCCATCTAAAACTAATTAAAGATGCTTAAAAAAAGATCTAAATTATGTTTAGCAGACATCAAGAGCAAACACTACCTGAAAGGTAGACTGGATGACGTACAAATTAGGGTATATTTTGCAAAGATCATGCTGACCAAGCTTCGTGCGAATATGTTGTACAATCAAGTCAACTGCAACATGATTATCACCCCCTCTGGGAATGATGATATCAGCATACTTCTTTGTTGGAAGTATGAAGTCATCAAAAGCAGGCTTTACAAATTTTGAATACTGCATCAACACGAAAGTATAATCATTATGATATATATATACACAAACACACACTCACATGATTTGGACAAAAGTTCAAA
This sequence comes from Cyclanthera cordifolia, assembly GCA_037832605.1. Classification (NCBI taxonomy): domain Eukaryota; kingdom Viridiplantae; phylum Streptophyta; class Magnoliopsida; order Cucurbitales; family Cucurbitaceae; genus Cyclanthera; species Cyclanthera cordifolia. The sequence goes on along the minus strand of JBBMEG010000001.1, from coordinate 6,459,302 downwards.
AAATATCAATTTAGAAAGTTCCATTACACTAAAAGTCAAATGTGTGGAAAAAAGAAGACAATTAGGATCGATACAAAATTGTAGATTCGTTTCCAGGCATTTATTATTTACATATGTAGGAACATTGTGAGTAAAAATAAAAAGAACCATTATCTTTGAAAGAAGCACTCCACTTAGACTACAAATAAAAAATAACATATCGTAGTGCTAACTTAACTACTAACCTGATCGAGTACTGCAGCTATGCCTCTAGCCTTCTCTACAGTATCACGCCTTATCCTTCTGGCCAAACGAACATCAGCATCTGCACTGAAAAGTATAAAATGTGAAGCAATTATTCAACTTAGAAGGTTCAACATTTCCCCAAATTGTATATGCCCATAGAAAAAGGTTTATGATAGCAAAAATAAATTGAAATGAAACTTAAGAATTTGAAAACCTTTTAAAATTCTGAAATATGTTTGGTTTAAAAATTATTCTTACTGTTAGAAATATAAAATGATTTTATCATACAAAAAAATAAAGATTCCCTGAAAAAAGAATATATAAAAATATTTAAATTAGGAAGAAAGTTTAATAGTAGGATTAACTCAATTTCCGTACAATCAGTTTAGTTGAAACTTGAAGTTATTTGTATATTTCAAAGTTTTAAATTATGTCCACACATATTTTATCTGTTATGCTAAGCTATTTTATTTTATCATAAGGAAATAGAAACCCAATAATTTATAGAAAGAAAATAAAATTTGAAAGCAAAGAACAAAATGCATATTTTTTGTAAAGGGTGTACTCAAAGCATTTTAAAAATTGGAAAATCTTTCTCAAATCACAAACTAGAATGAAGCCTTATCATCTCAAAGTTAATGAATGGACATATTTTTACCTCACCCACCACCACCACCCAAACACAGACCCCACGAAGGAAACAAACAGTAACAGAGAGAAAAAAGGCTTCATTTCAAGTCTGAGAGTCCCTGGAGCTAATTATTTTATTGCATAGAATAATAGCAACAAGACCATTTACAAGAAGAGACAAAGATAAAGGACCTCTACAACATTTCTAAATCCAAAAAGTTTCAGAAGCTAATTCGTTTTTTTCATAGAAAAATAGAAACAGCAGATTCCACAATAAGGACAAAACATAAAGACCTGTATCAACAAATATCTTCATATTCATCAGTTCTCGAACTCGAGGGTCGTGGAAAACAAGAATTCCTTCCAAAATGATAACATCTGCAGGGTTAACCTGCAAATTAGAACTAAAACAGTAATCATATCTGTAGAAAATAAAAATAAAAAGGGCATGATACCATGACATATATGCTGGATTTAATTGAGAATATCGCGATAAGATATTTACAGTGAGTAATGAAGGTACAATAGAAATTCTTCCATAAAACCAAACACCTCCCCATTATAAATCAAATAAGAACACCTTTGCTTTTGTTTTTCAAAAAATCTCAACAAAGCTTATATAAAAATGGTCGATGTTTTAAAAGTAAAAATGAGCCTATCAAGCATTTAACAATTTATAACTTATATCCATTGAATGTTTCTTTATTGCAAAATTTTATGTACTTTACCTCCCAAATCAAATTCAAGTTATCAAAACCCGAACAGAGTAGAACAGCGGAATCAAATTCATTGTACAGGCATGTCCTAGAGTCCTAAAGATACATGACGGCACCTTGAGAATCTATTTGCATGAAAGTAATGTCACATCAGAAACTAAAAAAATATTTTTCAGTATGACTAATATCTATGCTCATAGATTGAAAAAAATCTAGACGTCAAAATAGTGCAAGCATAAATAACATTTTAATCACAGCAAAAGAATGGCAGTTAAGTATATTTTTCATACCCTTCTTGCTGGAAACACGTTATTTTTGTAACTCTTGAAGTCATATTTTGGAATATCTACAGGCTCCCCATGCCTCAATTTATCCATTGAACTTAAAAGTTCCTCTGTGTTGAATGCATCTGTTACAAAAAAAAATTACATGGAGCATTCCATCAGTTTTCCACACCCCAGCCCAGAATACAACAACAATATTTACCGTACTCATTCAGTGTATGTACCCTCCCCAATAGATAATCCTATAGACTATCGTTAAGATGGCATACCTATGATTAGTCATTTGTAATGAGATCCTCAAAGTAACAGAACTTGGATCTCTTCCACGTTCATGCTTTTCAAAGGGTAAAACTTAAAAGTGTCTCTAAAGATTTCATAAATTGTATGATTCCCAACTGTCATACTAATTCAACCAGGATATTCAAAATTTGATTGATTTGTAAAATGTATTTTTAATCCAAAAGTGCAGCTTTTATATAACCCCAAAAGGTTGATGAGAATAATGGGTTACCACAACCTATCAGCTGTCATCACATACCAAAGTGATAAATTCAATCTATTCTATTATTCTCTTACTGTAGAAATTAAGCCACGAGACTAGCGCAATAGTACATGAAACCAGAAAAAAGATAGCAGTATAGAGAGGGAAGTAACATGAATTATGTAAAATAGATAACAGGAAGACAAGGAAGATGCAAAACTTTAAACAAACAATTAGTAATTTCCAACGAATAATATGGCATCGAAGGGAATATTGATATCTTTAGAACTGTCCAATTGAGAAAAACAAAAGAATTATTTGATTGTTCTAAGATATGAATTATTAATTGAAACATTAAAGTAAACTTACCAGGATGGTCAAAGTTGTATTCATGTACTTGTGTAAGTTCCTCGGAAGTTAAATTATGATAGAAGGAATCCTATGAGACAAACATATAACATCAATATCAGACTCAGAAGCTTATCAGATTTAAGTTCTCAATTGTGATTCTCCTGCATGCTCCATAGACCCAAATTACAAAAAGTGGCGGTAGAGTAAGTTCTAAAAATAAAAAATCAGGGGATTGTATATATAGCAGGTGGTGAGATTTCAGATCAATTCTAAGCAGTTGATATTCTTAAATCTTCCTGTTTAGCGTCTCATATTTTTAAGCTAAGGTTAATTAATCTAATATAATACTTCAATAATCGATGCCTGTAGATGAAAGTTGCATCGAGAAAAGCTACCTGGTTTACAAGAACGACTCTCTGGTCGTGAAGTTGATGAATGATCATATCACAAACTGTTGTCTTTCCAGATGCCGCACCACCAGCAACCCCTTCAAAGATAAAGAAGATTTGTGAGGTACGCATGAATGATCAAAAAGAGACCCATTAATTTGAGTATGTCGGGGAAACTCGAAGCTAAGGAGTACGCAAAGTATGTCATAGAATGATGCTAAGCTAGATTTATAATAAAATAGATGACTGAAAGCCTTCTTCAAAAAAAGAACGAACTGCCATGCACACCCACCAACAATAAAAATAATAATGATAGAAGGTGACATGATTTGTATACTAAAACTAAGACGTCATTTTGAGTTTCTGCAATCAGTTTACAAGGAGGAGAGATGAAAAAAAAAAAGAGCACGAAAAAGATATTGTCAGTTTAGCTATATACTGTGAAATGATTGGAGCCACTTTGAGAAATGACTAGATTTAAACTGTCGCTTTTGTCAACTATTTCGATGCAGATGGATAACCATGCATTGCAATATTACAAATCATAACAGCTGCCAACTAAAAAAAATTCGGATGAACATCACTTTCTTCTCAATTGTCAATTTCTTGCATCTTCATCTACTCCAAGAAAATAAAAATAAAGTCAAGCATGTAATGCAGGAAATACTTGCCAATAACAAAAGGTTGTTTCTGAAATTTTTCAGTTTCTTGCATCAAGCTCTTCGTATGTCCATTTTGTTGCTTCAAACTGTCCGTATGAAATCCAGAAAAATGCACGCCTAAGGAGGCCTCTATTAAATCAACAGCTGAAGCAGAGCCCATGCTCAGGATCTTAACTACAATAGATTGGAATTAGCAATAAGTGTTCCTCATGAAGCCATTTATAAATCATTTCCTTTACACCCAAAAAAATATGAACAAACGAATTAAAAAAAAAATCCTCTTCTCAGCAAGACATGCAGATCTACTACTCTTAAGGACTAAAAACACCATAAAATCAATCTAAGCATAAATGGCCTCAAGAAAACCAAACACCACAACAATTATATCATCCCTATCATGTCATAGTAGTTAAAGTGCTTATAATTTTCATCCATACCAACCGCATTAAACGGGTATTTCTACTCATCAATTTCCTTTAAATCCTATGTACAATTGTTTTCCTTATTACCATAAGGCAATAAGAACCGTTAAAAATTGATCATAGAGATCTCAATTTAAACGCATTAAGTAGACTTAAGAGTGTTCAGCAACCTAGAAAACTGTTACTAATCAACACTTAACAGCCAGAATAAACTATGTACCAAATGATATATGGATGAATTCCAACCAACCATAACACCTCACAGAAACACCATCTCATCCACATAATTGACACAATCAAATCGCACCCGTACATCAGCAGAACTACAGTGCTAAACAACAGAACCGCAGTCCAGCATTACAACAAACAAACACACACAAACATTAAAAAAAAAAAAAAAAAAAAATCCAGATTCATGGACACAGAAATCAACAGAATTAAGCAATCAGAAACTGGAGTTCGCATACGGCACGCATCAACAGTAATCCAGAAATCCGTAAATAAATTAATCAAGATCATAAATAAACCACAGCAGACAATTAAAAAAGAAGCTTCAAAGTTGCCTTACGTACCAGTACGATTACGCAGCAGATCCAATCGAAATCCTGCGTCGATGAACGAGAGAATACAAATAATTTTCTAGAACAAAAAAGAAATACTATTCATTACTGTAGTGGATTAAAAAAACAAAAATTGAGATTCTGAGATTCAGTCAAGAACTGATCAGGAAAGTGAAGCAAAGAAATCAAATGCAGTCGTCTACGAACACACCTGGCGTAGAAATCACGCCGATAAAATTTTGAGAGAGGGGAAAAGAACGAAGGATGAAGAAAAAGAGAGAGCCGAGAAAATGAAGTTTTGTTCACTGATACAGACCTGTGGGTGGGCAGTATGTGTCTATTATATATAGTGCAGTCGGAGATGGAGGAGATGAAGACTGTATCCGATTCCATTTTAGCTACGTGGGCCCGGATATCCATCGTTCGTATACTATCTCTCCCGATATTTGTTTGGAGGGTTTATTTTAATTGGTATAAACTAATTTAACTTCTCCGCAAAAAATGTGAAATCAAATTAAATGTTATTATTCATAAATAATAAAATATTTTTACAATAATCAAATCTAAACAAATTATTATTATTGTTATAATTTATTCATAACTCCTATACTAAAAAATACATATTATTAGGAAATGTTTGTTTGCTGAATTTATCTTTTAACCCCTATAAATTAGTTTATATCATTTTGGCCAAAGCGATCATGACTTTTGTAGCTGTTACTTAATAGGTGGTTCGAGTTTTTATAATCTACTCTAGGTAGAATTTGTTGTCTTTCTTCCCTGACTTGTACTAAAAAAAATAGAAGTTTTTATAATTTTGATTTAAGTTAAAATATTGCACAATAATCCCTAAAAATTAATGATTAAAATAAAACCCTAAAATTATTCAAATTATAAAATTATCCTCCATCGGTAGAAAAGTGTCATTTTATCTCAAAACATTCCTGATTTTTATAAGATCGTTACTACGAAAATAGAAATTGCAAGTGACAAAATGCGTGATCGAACATATCACTAACGCAGTGAATTTATTGTTTGGGGTCAATGGATTTCAACACCAACATCACATATTCGATCATAAAAATTGGTATTATACACCTTCACAATTTGTACTCTAAGAAAAACACGTAACATGAAAAAATGTTGAGAAATGATTTATAAATAATACTTTAATTATTTCATGAAATTCCAATATGTCTTAAAATCATTACTTTGAAACTCTAGTTCTTTCTTTTGTATCGATTTCATACATATAATCCCATGTGCATTACATTTGTACACATTAAAATAATAATAAAAAAAAAAAAAATAGTGGATTTCGAAAATTTACTCTCAAACGTGTGTTTGGAAATGATAATCAAAGTGATTACGGAGAAAAATGAGAATAAGAAGAGGATAAAAAAGGAAATGATCGGTTAGAAGAATGATCATTTGTGTTTATGAAGGGAGTGATTATGTAAAGGATAATTGATTGTGGTTTGGTGAACATAATGATAATGAAAAAAATAAAATAATGGGTAAAATGTGAATTAAAAATAGTTATAAGAAAAATAAAAAGAAGAGTATAAAGTAGTTAGTAGGAGATTAAAATGTGATTATGAAATGAATGATTTTCGCCCAAACACTTTAAATCATCTTCTTCTAGTTCCCTTTTTATTAATGGGTTCAAACAGTACACCCTAAATACACTAATTTTTGTTCATAATTAATTAGTATATATATATAAAAAAAAAACAACAAAAAAACAGTTGCAACGACCATAATACCAATACGATCAACCAACTTCTAGGTAAGGGTTTGAGTATAGCTCAGCTGTCACTAGTGATGCATAAGCATTAACTCGATTAGTGGTTTGAGTCTTTGTAGTGCATGTAGGGTTTGTTGTCTTCATCCCCAAATTGTACTAAAAAAACCTATAAATTGATTAACAAATTGTTGTATTGATTCTAAATCGGGTATTTATTTATGCAAATTTTTTTTTTTCTTCTTCTTCGTTGACAAGAGTTATGGCATGCAATCGACAACTAGACCAATGGCATTTCATGACGATCGGACAAAATTTAAGGTCTTGTTTGATATTCATTTTGTTTTTTTGTTTTTTTTTTTTGAAATTTAAGCCTACAACTACTACTTCAATATATAGTTTTCATAAATTTGATGTCTACATCTAACTTGTGTTAAATTAAAAAAAAAAAAAAAAAAAAAAAAAAAAAAAAAAACTTCCCAACACCTGATTTATGAGGCTTGATTAACGATTAATATACTTAAAAGAAAATATGAGACATACATATAGAATTGAAGTAAATATATGCTTAAATTTTAAAAATAAAAAACAAAAAACAAAAAACAAAATTATTATCTAATAAGACCTAAATTATTATTTATTATCATTTGAGGGATTGAATCTCGGGTATAAGAGAGGAAAAAAGGAAAATAAGTTGGATTTCCAACTTTTGTTTGTTTTTAATACTTTAGAAGATACCCTCAACTACTCCGAGATGACATCAGGATTCATATCTCAACTCTTCCAATATCACATCAAGAATCATATCAATACTCATCTATAAATTTTTAAGTTTGTGAATAGTTTATTAATTATTAAATAGTGGAAATTATATTATAAACTAAGAGAAAAATTAAATTAATTGATAGATAACTTCAATAAAGCGCGCACACACCCACGCACGCACTCACTTTTTTTCGTTTTTATATCTATTATATTAATTATCTTTAATTTCTCGTTTTTATACCTATTTTATTAATTATCTTTAATTTTGTTATATTAAAAAACAATCTACATCCTATCAAATCAGTTTTTATTAATTCTCATCTTACATGATTAACATCACATCAACTTTTATCCATTTTCAACCCTACACTTCAAACACGTCTTTACTAACCCTTCTCTTTTCTTCTCGGTATAGCCAAACGCGCCATGCATATGTTTCAACTTCTCTTTAAGTAAATACATGGATTCTACCCCAATTTCATAAATAAAAACAAATATTAAAAAAAAAAAAAAATTCAAATTTTGATTTTGTTTTTAAAACACAAGAAATAAATATCAAAATCATACAAATTATGTATTAAAATAATAATCGTAAACTTAAATTTCATAAAACAAAAATAAAAAATAAAATGGTTATCTAACCGAATCAAAATTGAAAATCATATCAAACGGGCAATTAAAGTTTTTTTTTTTTTTTTAATAAATTAACATAAAATACCACAAATCCTAAATAAAAATAAATAAATAAAATCATTGACAACGCGGTCGGGCGGTGGCTCTGTTGTACGGCGGTGCTGTGGAATAGTTCAGCAAGAATTACGATTCCACGTGGCACTGTAATGGATGTGGGCCCAACTTTCTTGAATTCCGAGACTATTATTGATTTCTGAAATCACAATATTCTGTAAATTAAAAAAAAAAAATGTTGCTTTTCCCAATAAATGGTCCAATAATGTACCATTTATTGGTTATTAATTTCCGTATTTTAAATTTCCGTATTCGATGTGGGCCCAACTTTCTATTTTTTCATATTTTCTTATAATTTTTTTTCTTAGAAGTTTCACAATTTTAACCTACATCTTTAAATATTATTTTTATCTTAAATTTTGAAGGATT
>JBBMEG010000001.1:6425884-6440984 GCA_037832605.1 Cyclanthera cordifolia | reverse complement strand
TTTTAGTCTCGAGATTTTCAATTTTGGTCCATTTTGATCTCTAAACTTTCAAAAGTTCAATTTTTTTTTTTTTTTTTTGAGATTACACAACAATTGGGGTGGGGGATTGGAACCCACGACCTCGTGATACTTGGGCCTACACATGCGTTGAGCTATTGCTTTTTTTGTAGCAAAATTCAATTTTAGTTCTTAGCCTTTCCTAAAAGTTAACAATTGGTATTTAAAATTTGGTCCAATATATATGAACATATTTCTAAGATTTTTTTTTTTTAAATGATACATTTTTAAATTAACAAAAATTAAATCTAGAGATCAAAATGAAATAATTGTTTTTTATTTTCCCAAAAAGATGAACCCCAGTTCTTGGTTTTGGCATATGCCAAGCTACTAGGGGTTGATCTTGAGACCCCGATTGGCTATAATGCATAGCCAACCACCAAGTTCTTTTCTGCACTGCATTTTTTTTTTGCCTCTTTTCGATGACCATTCATCACTTTTCTCCTCTCATTGTCTTAGCTTCTCTTGAGAATTTTGTTATCTCACATTAAAAAAGTGGACAGTCGTATCAGCATTTATAAGATAAGATGTGCCACCATTCTCATTGTCAATTGATTTTGAGATAAATATCTAGACTTTCTAATATGGTATCAGCGTGCTCATAAACTCATAGGTACATATTCGGTCTAATAAAATGAAAATTGAGATTTGGTTCAAGAATAGTAAACTCAAAAGAGGCACAATTTTGAAGGGGCGTGTTGAGAATCTCATTATTCTACATTGAAAAGTGAACAGTCCTATTTCTCTCATAGTTGATTAGTTTTGATATGAATGTCAACACTTTTTAATATATAAACCGTTGGCTTTTTAAAAGAGAATATGTACTTGCTTTGATCTTCCCATTGTTCTCATCATCCTATTCTCTCCTTTCTCTACCTTCTTTGTAACTCTTTCATGTAGCATTCTATAACAAATGGTTTGCTTAGCTTATTTTACAAAATACTAACTTTTTTTTGTTTGCCCATCAACTAATTTGTCAAAATACAAACCTTATTATTATTATTATTATTTTTTTTGTTAAGATTGCAAGATTTGGGTGGAGATTCGAACTGCAAATATACTAAACATTAGTGTATCACTGATGTCAACTAATGCATGCTTTGGCTCCAAAAGCTTATTGTTTAAATGAGTTTAATTTCAAACTTTGTTTAAGAAAAATGAATCTTTTATGTCTCTATTAAAGACACAACTTGGTTTTGATATCGAGTTGCAGTTTTTTTTTTTGAAAAGTCAAACACGTGGCAAAACTTCCCACGGTCAACCTAACAGAAGCTTCTTTTTTTCCTCTTATTTCTTTCTTATTTCCTTTTTTTTTTCCCACCGTCAACTTAATCAAAAAGGTTAGTGGCGCAATAGTTTCATTGTTTGATGTCTTTTTTTTTTCTTAATTCATTTTCATTATTTGACCCTTTAGATTCGTGTCCATCAACACTAACTTATTTTTATTTTATGTTTACTTTTTTTTTTTATCATAGCTAAGCATGCGGTTTGTTTCTTAATTACATCCGTTTTTTTTCTCAAATAGTGAAATCAAGTTGAAATTAAACTCCTAAATTAACAATAAGTGAGCATTAATGAAATGTGAGGGGTCTAAGTGGTCTTTAAATTAAAATAATAAAACTTAAATTAAAATTTAAAAACAACTTTTAATTTTTTTAAAGCAATGTTAATCTTTTTAATTAAAAGATGATAAGGACATGTTCATATATAAACCTAAATTGATTATATTTGTTACATTATTATCCTCTTCCTCGACCCTCTATGAGAGTTGAAAGAATGAGGTGATCTTATATTTAATAAGTATTTAGTTAGTCCAAAGAAAAAAAATAAAATAAAAATCAATCGGCATTGTCAAATTTCCATTCTTATTGTTGTAATCTCAAAAAAAAAAAAAAAAAATAATAATAATAATAATAATTCAAAAGTTTTAATAAACTCAATTAACATTTTTTTGAGAGGCATATTGAGAATCCACATTAAAAATATGAGATTTTATTATATTTATTTATATAAATGGAAGTTACTACTCTGAAATATTTATTTATTTATTTATATAAATGGAAGTTACTACTCTGAGAGATATCATTAAATTTGAGGGTCATCAACTTAAAAACATCAGAGAGATTTTTATATTATCTAAGAAACTAATATCAAAATATATAAATAAATACTAAGATGTGCATCAATAGCAAAAAAGAAAAAAAATAATAATAATAAATAAATAAATATATATATATATAACTAATATCATTGTGCAGGGAAAATTTTCTCATACAATAGTACAAGGAAAGTATAGGTATTCCTATCATTATTTGGTAGCTCCACCAACCAGCTTTGTGATTTCCTTCCTAGTTAGGTTATGAGAAATTTTTAACAACCACTCTCATTTCTATTTACTCATAACAAAAACAGTTCTAGTCTTGTCTTCTATACTAACCATCAAAAGTACCTCATTCACTTGTTAGGATGAGGATATGATCTTTATTTTGAAAACTCTCATCCACAAGATTAGGATTACACACACTCCACCATATCTAAACTTCATGGTCTATTTTTGTGGAAGATATTGGATATGTACTATTCAAAACACATAAGTTTCTTTCTCAATGAAGATGAGATTTGTGAAAAATTTTCTTGGAATAAGAAACATCCCCAAAACAATAGCACATTTCCTTTTAAATGAATTGAGGGAGCAGGTACAAGTTGTAGAGAGGTTTTGGTTTGCATACACATATACTTGAGGGATGAAGAAGATCAAGTGGTACATTCCATTCAGCCACACAATTGAAGTTAGTTTAGTATTTGTAGCCTGCTTCGTAGAGGCTCTCCGAGCTCATCGCGTTGCTACTGCCACCACCGTACTTCCCAAGAGTGGCCTCCGAGTTGGCCTTGCACCTAGCTAAGAAGCCCTCTTGCGCTTTCTCAACATTCTCCTTCTTCCCACTCCATATCTTGAGCGTACTTTGCTGCAATGCTCGCCCGAATGAGAAGGAAAGTGTCCATGGCTTCAATGCTTCCAATTTGTTGATGGCATTTAGATTGAGTGTGGCTTCTTCTTCACTCTGTCCTCCTGACAGGAAGACAATCCCCGGGACAGCTGCTGGGACCGTCCGACGAAGTGCCGCCACCGTGTATTCTGCCACTACCTCTGGAGCTACCTATTATTTCATAATATAATCTTTAGGTTAAAATACCATTTTGGTTTCTAAACTTCGAAGTTTGTTCTATTCTGGTCTCTAAACTTTCAAAAGTTTAATTTTGTTCCTAACCTATAGTTTGTTGGTTCCTAGACTTTGAAAATTGTTTCATTTTAATCCATATACTTTCAAATGTTCAATTTTAGTCCCTAGATTTTCGAAATAAATTAATTTTAGTCCTTATTTTAAAATTTTTGTTCAGTTTTATTTAAAAATCAACTATTTTTCTCTATAAATTTAATAAGCGTGTTCCCATATTTTCTTTATTTATATTAAAATTATTAACTTGCTGAATCAATTTAAAAAATATCAAATTCGAATTTATTAGAGAGACCAAATATAAACTATTTTAAAATTCTAAAGACTAAAATGATTTTTTTTCGTAAGTCTAGAGAATAAAATTAAACTTTCAAAGTTTAGGTATCAAAATGTAATGAACTTCATAGTCTAGGGACCAAATGACTTTAACTTTTAACTTAATCTTTATTTTAAGTGTACTTTTTAATAGTTAAAAACACTTTGCACATCTCAAGAAACTAGGGTTCTTTCTCTTTCAAAAGTCATCAGGGAAAAGAATGCTCAATAACAAAGTACTTCCATATTACTTCAATGTATCATAGTTTTTAACTTTATGGGTATTTTTGTATGACCTGATGCGAATTTAAACTAGGGAGAGGACTAAGGTCGAGAATTATCACCTTTTGGCTGCCGGAGCCAGGGGTGACCATGTTTGGCTTGAGGAGGGTCCCTTCGAGAAGAACATGGTGGTCACTGAGCGCCTTGTAAACCGCGGCCAGCACAATCTCAGTAGCAGCAGCACACTTGTTGATATCATGAGGGCCATCAGTGAGGATTTCAGGCTCCACAATAGGAACCAACCCATTCTCCTGACAGATAATGGCATATCGCGCCAAGCCCTGAGCGTTCTGTTGGATAGACAACTCAGAAGGCTCAGAAGCGCCAATCTTGAGAACAGCGCGCCACTTGGCAAAGCGAGCACCGGCCTTGTAGAACTGTTGGCACCGAGCCCCAAGAGAGTCGAAGCCTTGAGTCGTGGTCTCACCATTGGTGCCAGCCAAATCCACAGTGCCCTTGTCCACTTTGATTCCTGGAATTACATTGTTCTCTTGTAGTACTTCCACAAACGGCTTCCCATCTGATGTGGCTTGGTAAAGGGTCTCTTCGAAGAGGATAACACCTGAGAGATAAGAGAGAGCATTGGGAGAGGTAAAGAGAAGCTCACGAAGCGCTTGGCGGTTAGACTCCACGTTCTCAACACTTATGCTCGCCAACCGCTTCCCAATCGTGCCTGTGCTCTCATCAGCTGCTAATATGCCCTTCCCTGGAGTTGCAATGTACTTGGCATTCTTAATCAGCTCCTCTGCAAGAAAATAAGTTCGAACTTATTAGAATACATCACAAAACATATACATGTCCGTGTGCGAGTGCGAGTGTGCGTACATTATAGAGAGAGAGGAGAGAGGTACCTGCATACTTTCCAACAAAAGCAGACATGGTTAAAAGGTGAAGGGGGGGGGGAAGGTTATGAGATACTGAGAGAGATGGAAAGGTGAGGACGAAAGAGCAAAAGCAGAAGGCTTCAATTTATATAGATAAAGCTTGATCATGGAATATACTGGCAGAATCCGAGCCCATGCAAATGCATGGACACGTGTCGCAAAGTTAGCCTAACGGGGGTTATCGAGGTTGGATAGAGGAATGAGTGATGGCTTTCCAAGCCAAGTGGCAACTGGCAACTCATCTCCTCAATTATCCATCCCTCATGCTAAACAACAAATCAAAATCCTGTTATTTGTATCCTTCCAAACACAGGGAAAGAAAAGCTAATGGTCCTCATCTATTTCTTCCTTTTGCCGCACTTCTAAACAAAGTTGTTTTTTGGATTTTATCTACAGCTCTTCTTTTTCTTTCAATTCTTCCCCCCTCATCTGTTGGATGTAAGTTCAAAATCTATATGTCCCTAATAATCACTGAAAATTATTTTGTTATCTCTTTCTCATACATCTTGAGGGAGTGTTCTGATTTGGAGGAGAGAAGAGTAAGAGGAGTAGTTCAACTCTTTGTTTGTTTTTAATAGATCATAGCCTCTTCTCAACTCTCCAACATCTCATCGAACATCAAATCAAACTTTTTATCAAATTTCATCTAAAGTAAGCATCTTTTTTCCTAAACACAAATCTCTAAAAAAAAATTTCCAACCTCTCTTCTCTAAAACACCAATCCCTAAACAAATACTTCATATCTCCAAATCACTCCATTTCCTCTTCTTCCTCCTCTTCCTCTCCTCTCCCCTCCTCTCATCAACCCAAAAATCAAACTAGCCTAGCCACATTTCGCTTTGCTAAATGAAAGAATCAAAGATTAGAGCACAACACTAGTAGAGAACTAGAGCTATAACAGTTTCTGTCTGGAAGAGTTTAGCTTTATACAACCTCTCTATGCAAATGTCTTTGCAGTAAATGCTTCTCTCTATCTCTCTACGTAGTAGCAAGACATGCATGACATCATAATCAAAACCAAACTACAAAGCCAACGATAAAATAATAATAATAATACACCTGTGACATTAATTTGTAGACACCTCCCATGTCTCCAATTCTTCAAATATCGCTAGGTGCATGGCCTAGAGACGGGTATGGTAACTCCGGATATTGTGGAGCGAAACTCCAATTTCCCCGTTTCCAAAAAATAAAATAATAATGATAATGTTGATGTTAATAATAATCGATAATAATAATCAATAATAACAATAATGAGCGTTTGTTTCCATTAAGGCACTTATGAGTCAAAATTGTTTTCTTTCTAAACACCTAGCGAAGCGCATCATATAATCACCACATTATTTTGAGGCAGGATAATCTCTCTCCACGATCAACGACTGGCTATGATTTTTGTGTTTGTGGGAATATTATTACTTGAAAGAACAACTACTGCTGAGAGCCCTCACTTGTTCATCATCGTCGGTTCCAAAATATCGGTCCCCGAACTCACCCATACCAGGTACCACACGAAAATCTTCATTCAGACCGGTCTCAATTTCAGATGTCACAATCTTTATTCTTGGAAAACGTTTACACACCACATGTACGCCTTGAGGAGCCTAGGGGTGAGGAAAGTGACATTTCTATAAGGAAAAAAGAGAGAGAGAAAAAAAAAGCTTCTCTGTAAAAATGAATTTCACCAATACTTCGTAAAACTTACTGATATGAGATTGAGAAATATAATATTAGGCTCTGGAACACCCTTGCGGATGAGCAAAGAAATAGCTTGCACCGCGGAGTTTCCTGAAGAAATATCAAGACTATAAGACCTATACTCGCACAATCCATATAGAATAAGTATAAAAGAAACTTACCAAATTAATCAAATCTAGAAAATAATTATAAATAGTCACTTTCAAATAAAATTAGCAAATGTAGTCACTGTATTAATGAGTATTATTGTGTATTTTCTTATAATACAATATTAATAATTATATATCCAAATATTTTAAACTTTGACTACATTTGTCATTATTTTGTAAAAGTAACATATCCACCGCAATTTCTCCATAAAATTAACTGTGATTGATTGCGTAAAAACTTTTCAAATTTTGGTTCCTTGCCCTCACAACTATATAGCCTGATTCATGTCACTAATTACATAACATAAGAGTAATCAATGGTCATGAAAAAGCTTAGAATCAGAAATTTGAGTTGAGCAGGCAGGAAGAATAAATTGTAAAATTTATGGAGTACGAGCTTTGTTGAGTTAGGTTGAGCTACCCATCAACCCAAAAACTCATATTTCCATTCTCACTCACTCCCTCATTCAATGCCTAATCGGAAATTCACCGCCCCCCGTGGTGAAATGGGCATCTCTACTGTTGAATTAAATTAAACTGTCAATCAACTCAAAAGCTTTAGCCTTAAATTGATTAATTGGGATAAATTTAATTATATCAACTAACCAATATAATAGAATTGTCTCAAAAAAAAAAAAAAACTAACCTGTGCCCAGAATGGGATCCAATAGTAATACATGCCTATTGGAGATATCCGAGGGTAGTTTTTCATAAATTAGCTGTACAAAACATATAACATCAAAACGAAGTCAATTTCTGTATGCAAATTGCGAGCTTATATTTTATTGGGAAGCAATACCGAAGAAAGATCCAAAACAAGAACATACCTGTTGGCCATTGTCACCTTCCCTATGAATGAGAATCTTTCCAATTTTGATGCCTTTACAACATGCTCGCAGAGCATTTTCCATACTCTCACCACTGAAATAAGTCTCAACAATGTAACTTATAAGGATCAAGATTTACACAATATCTATACAATTTAGCGACACGCCTTTGAAGGACTGAAGCAAACATTTTGGTACCCAAACAATAGAAGAAAAAAAGTCTAAACAAATAGAATTGGGATGTACGTCTAACCTCCGGATGACAGACACACCGCATAACCTCTTGCAGAAATCAACCCCACTATATACAGATCCTGTGTTGACACCGAAAATTTTCAAGTCCGAGCGGCAATGAACGCATTCCACATCATATAAATAAAATGGATAACAGGACATCTCAAAAAGAGAACAAACCCAAATGAAGACAGTTGAATTACTACTAAGCATACTGCATCATCATTGAGCTCAATACATATCTTAGGAAGAAAGTTCGACATGCAAGTAAGCGATTATAAAACGTGTTAACGGGCTTACCAGTTGGAGTCGTCACCTGCTTTTCTGTGAATGGTAAATGTCCCAAACCATGCTCAACAACCTAAATCAAAAGTAAGGAAATCATTTTAATTGGAAACTACATATTTCATTTACTAGTGAATGAAGAGAGTTACAAAACAACTATCGTGGAAAAAAACTGAGTGAAGAGAGAGGGTCAGGAATTCATGACAACAAATAAAAACCAATGAGAAACTTCTTGGACATTTTCTATAAGGAAAGTTAACCGTTGATGGAATAAAGGTTTCTCTCGGCACGGAACTTACCAGACGAATCAATCGGTCGGCATAAAACACAAAGTCATGCTTTGTAGTCTTAGCTTCTCGTATTAATGTATGCATGCCTCGAATCTGAAAGGTAAAAAAAAGAAGAGGAAGAAGTATTAATCTCCAAAAAAACTATAAAAGATAATTGGGATCAATAAAGATAATTAAAGATGCTATATAAGATTAAAATTATGCTTAGAGTTCAAGTAAATAGAAAAACACACAGTATAAAGGGTTACCTGAAAGGTAGACTGGATGACATATAAATTAGGATATATTTTACAAAGATCATGCTGACCAAGCTTCGTACGAATATGTTGTACAATTAAATCAATGGCAACATGATTATCACCCCCTCTAGGAATGATGATATCAGCATATTTCTTAGTTGGAAGTATGAAATCATCAAAAGCAGGCTTTACAAATTTGGAATACTGCATCAACAAGAGAGCATAAACACTATTATTTATATACACATAAATTAGTAAAGCATGATTTAGAAACAACAAAGTTTAAAAAGTTCATTTATAAAGTCACAAACAAAGATTTGTAGATTAATTTTCATGCATATGTAAGAAAATATAGTGAGTAGAATTGGATAGAAGCATTATCCCCGAAAGAAGAACTCCCAAAGGGTGGCGCGATGGTCAAAGACTTGGGTTTTGAAGGTATGGTCTCCTATAGGTCCCAGGTTTGAGATACACCTGTAACATTAATTTGTATCTCATGTCTCTATTCCTTCGATGTCTCTTGGTGGGCATAGTGGAGCGAAGTTTGGATTTCTCGATTTTCAAAAAAAAACATAGCAATTGTGTAGTATTAAACTTCAGTGAATATTTGATGGATTGGTACAAGCTACAAACCTGATCAAGTACTGCAGCTATGTCTCTAGCCTTTTCCCCAGTATCACGCCTAATCCTTCTCGCCAAACGAATATCAGCATCTGCACTGAAAAGTATAAAATATGAAGCAATTATTCGACTTAGTGGGTTCAAACATTTCCCCAAATTTTGGATGTGTCATGGAAAAATGTATGGTTTATGTTGCACAATTTTCATGAACATTTTTTATGCATATTCTTAGTGGTCGTTGTAGATGAAGCATCTGAAAAAGAAAAATAGAAACACATTATCATACCACAAACTAAAGGGAAGCCATCTCAATGTTAATGAGAATGGTCATATTTTTATCTCATCCACCACTTCCACTCAAACAAACAGACCACGATGGAATAAAAAACAGTCACAGAGAGAGAAGAAAAAACTTCATTTCAAATCTCTAGTCTCTAGCTCTAATAATTTTACTACACAGAATAATAGCAATAACACCATTTTGTTTTTTTTGATATCTGTGATTGTCCGGGTGAGCTTGCGTGCACCTCGACTAATGTCACGGGGCATACCGTCTGATGCCTGACCCTACAACAGAGCCACTAGACCACCCATGATGGTTGCAACAACACCATTGGTTCAGTTATCGATTTGGCACAAAACCGATAAAAACTTAATCGAAATCACTCCTAGCCTGACCCTACAACAGGGCCACTGGTCCACTCCATGATGGTTGCAACAACACCATTCACAAGTAGAGACAAAGACAAAGGACCGCCGCGACTTTATTTCAGATCCAAAAAGTCTCAAAAAAGCTAATAAAATTCATTTTCATAGAAAAATATAAACAGCACGTTCAAAAGTGAGGACAAAGCATAGAGACCTGTATCAACAAATATCTTCATATTCATCAGTTCTCGAACGCGAGGGTCATGGAAAACCAGAATTCCTTCCAAAATGATAACATCCGCAGGATTAACCTGCAAATGAGAATAAACGGTAATCGTGTCTGAAGAACAAAAATATAAAAAAGAAAGGAAATACACGATGTCATAACATATATGTTTGATTTATTTGTAAGTATCACAATAACATAATGACTAGACTGCGTAATGAAGGCAGAATAGAAAATCTTCCATAAAATCAAACACCTCCCATTACAAATCAAATAAAACTTGTATCAAAATAATCAATGTTTTAAAGGAAGGTATAAATGAATCTATCAAGCATTCATTAATTTATAACTTTTATCCACTGAATAAGTCTTTTTACTACCCAATTTCATGAACTTTACCTCCCAGATCAAACTCAAATTATCAAGACCTGAACAGAGTATAACAACAGCATCAAATTCGTTAATGAAAGTAACATCGCATCGTAAACTAACTCATAACAAACTTTAGACGAAAAGCATAAAAATAAATAACATTTTAACCACAGCAAAAGAATGGCAATTATATCTAATTCCCATACCCTTCTTGGTGGAAACACGTTGTTCTTATAACTCTTGAAGTCATATTTTGGAATATTTACAGGCTCCCCGTGCCTCAATTTATCCATCGAACTTAAAAGCTCCTCCGTGTCAAATGCATCTGATTCAAGAAATTTTACATCAGAAAGAAGAATTCCATCTGTTTTTTTGCACCCAAACCCAGAACACAACTATAATATTTACCAAACCCATGCAGTATATGTAACCTCTCCAATAGATAGTCCTTCTGACTATTATTAAGATGACATACCTATGATTGGTCGTTGATAATTAGATCAGCCAAGAAAAATTTTTAACTTGGAAAACACTAATAATACTCAAGATTTCGAAGGATAAAACTATAATCCTCTCTAAATATTGCATAATTATATGATTCTCAACTGTCATCTAATCCAATCAGAATGTTCAAATATTTATTGACTTATAAACATGTATTTTTAAGCCTAAATTGCAGCCTTTATATCACCCCAAAATGTAGCCGGGAATAACCTGTTACCACAACTCATTAGCTTTCATCACATACCAAAAAGATAAATTCAATCTATTAGATTATTCTCTTGCCCAAAGAAATTAAGCCATAACACTAGCAAAGCAGAGCAGGAAACCAGAAAATTAAAATAATAATAATAATAAAGTAGTATAGAGGATAGTAACATGAATTGAGTAAATTATATGATAGAGAGACAAGATGCAAAATTATTAAACAAACAATTAAGTAATTTCCCTGAACAATATGTCATCGAGAGGAATATTAGCATCAAGATATATTTCAACTATCCAATGATGAAATAACACGAAATTATCCGATTTTTCTAAGCTAGGAAACATTAAATTAAACTTACCAGGATGGTCAAAGTTGTATTCGTGTACTTGTTTAAGTTCCCCATAGGTTAAATTATGATAGAAAGAATCCTGAGACCAACAAATAAAAATAATATCATTTAAATCCGCACTTATGATTCTCATCCATGCTCCCTAGACCCGAGGGGTAAAAGGTGGTGGTAGATTAAGTTTTAAAGATCAATAAATAAGGAGACTGTATATGCATAGGAGGGTGGTGAGAATTCAGATTCACTCCAACCGGTTGATGTTCTTGAATTCTCCGGTTTTGTTGCTTAGATTTTCAAGTTAAAGGTAGTTGTTCTAGCTACAAGTAAATGAAATTTGCATCTAGAAAAGCTACCTGGTTTACAAGAACGACTCGCTGGTCGTGAAGTTGATGAATGATCATATCACAAACTGTAGTCTTTCCAGAGGCCGCTCCACCAGCAACCCCTTCAAATATAAAGAAGATTTTGTGAGCTGCAGACATAGAAGATCAAACAGACCCAATAATTTGAAATGTTGAGTGCAGATCGATTACCATTCATCACAATATTCCACATGTTCACAGTCTTCTTAAATAAACGTCAGTTTCATCCATTTTTTGGGTGTGTTTGGGCCACCATTAATAAAGGAGGAGAATGAGAAGGGGATGATTCCCAGTGTTTGGGCCTTCGAGAATCATTCCTCCATAATCAAGTTTTCCCGTAATCATCTTTTTATTCTCCTCTTAACTTTCTTCCCGTAACAACTTTTGTTCTTCTCATAACTATTTTTCACTCACATCATACCCATTATTTTATTTTCCTCATTATCATTCCTTCCACCCCAAACACAATTAATCATTCTCTCCATAATCATAGCATTCCCCCACACAAATAATTATTCTCTCCATAGTCATTCTTTTTCTCGTTCTCCTCCTAATTCTCATTCCTCTCATTATCATTCTCATTCCCCTTCTCCCAAACACACCCTTAATCTATAGGTTGTACAAACTGTGTCTTGGAATTCTAAGGAGACAAAACTCAAGAATGTAATGCATGAAATACTTGCCGATGACAAAAGGTTGTTTTTGAAAATTTTGAGTCTCTGACACCAAGCTCTTTGTATGTCCATTTTGTTGCTTTGAACTATCCATATGAAGTCCAGAAAAATGCACGCCTGAGGAGGCCTCTATTAAATCAGCAACTGAAGTGGAGCCCATGCCCAGGATCTTAACTGACAGCAAACAAAAAGATTAATCAAGCTTGCTTTACAAATCAAAAAGATTAATGAAGTAGTTAGTAATTAATTACAAGGATTGGTGTTAGTAATAGTTGAGTGAAATGCTTGATGTGAAATTTGATGGAGTAATTTGATAGAAGGTTTGATGAGTGGTTAAGAGTGATTGTTTACTAAGTATCAAATACAAACGAGTGATTTTTGATGAATAGTGATTAACCACTCCTCTTTCACAAAAAACAAACATAACTTAACGACTAAAAACACACAAAAATAAAATAAAATAAACCTTAGCATAAATGACCTCAGAAGATCTAAACACCACAGAATTCTTTTTTTTACGACTGGGAGTCAGAGTTTCGCTCCTTTGAGGACTAAACACCACAGAAATTAAATCACCATTATGTACAAGTAGTTAAGTGCTTAAATTTCCCATCTGCATTAACTGAGTATTTCTACTCTTATCAATTCCATCTAAAACTCGTGTACAATAGTTTTCTTTATTACCACAAGCCAAATAAGAAATTGATTGCAGGTGCTTTAATTATAACCGTTTCAGTAAATTTAAAAAGGCCTGCAAAACCAGCAAACTGCTTTAATTCAACAAATAACAACCAGCACAAACTCTGTATCATATCATATATAAACGAATTCCATCCAATCACAAAACCTTACACAAACAGCATCTCATTCACATAATTTACATAATCCAACCTCAACAAAAATCAACAGAATTAACCAATCAAAAACTGGAGTTCACATACGCACACAGCTGCAGTAGTCTGCATTAACTCAACTATATAGAACAATCCACAAAAGAAAACAAATGAATTCAAGATCACAAATAAACAAACAGCAAGCAATAAACAAAAAGATTCAAAGCTATCTTACACATACCAGTAAGATTACGCAGCAGATCCAATCGAAATCCCGCGGCGATCAGCTAGCGAATACGAATTGTTTCCCTTTTTCAGAAAAGAAATATTGTTTATTACTGAAGTGGATTAAATAAATACAAAATTTGAGATTCTGAGGTTCAGTCAAATTAATCAGGAAATTGAAAGCAAAATAAATAAATGCAGTTACGGTCCACAACGCACCTGACGAAGAACTCGAACCGTAAATCTGTTAGCGAGATAAACAAATGATCAAGGAGAAGAAATTGAAGGTCTTTCTTCTGATACGGCTTATGGGTTGGCAGTATATATAGTGGAGTCGTAATGAAGTGGGCCCTCAAACCGGGTGATCACAATAAAACTTCCTCAATTATTATCTACCAGTTCACTAGATCATAAATTCGAATCTCTCACTCTTAATTGTTGTAATTTAAAATAAATAAATAAAAATAAGATCGAAGATTATTGATTATTTTTCCTAGGCTCAGTGAAGGACTATCCACTACAAATACCAATAAAATTGGGCTCGAATATGTAAAATGATCAAATTATTTTTGCTTCAGTTAATTTAATTAATAGTCTTAGTTGATAAAGTTAATAGTTTTAATTCAGTTCAACTAATAACTTTCGATCGGTTCTAATATCCAATCAGTAGTTCAAAATTTTTCATTTTAAATTATATTTAAAATATGTGCATGTTTTTTTTTTTAAATGTTTTGTTCTATTTTTATTTTAATATTGCTATATAAAATTGATTTATACTAACTTAAAAGTATTTAAATAATAATAATGATACTATTCTATCGTATCAAAAAAAAAAAAAAAAAAAAGAATGATTTTTACAATAAAAAAAAAACAAACTGAGCCATAAGAATAAATTTAAAACAATGACTAAAATTAAATATTTGTAAATTTATAAAGTAAAATAGAATAATGTGATTGGTGAAAGTATAAAATTAAAACGAAAATATGATTGAATGAGATGAAACTTTATCGATTGCATAATGCATTGAGTTGACAATGGATCTTGAATTTACGTAAATAGACGTGAAAATAGATAATCAATTACTTGTTCTTATACTTCAAAAACGTTCTCCCAATAAAAGAGTGGCCGGGACGATTTTTAGAAGATTGGTTAACTTTTGGGGATAGGATGCACTTTGTTTTGTTCTTTTTATGTGATAAACGAGCAAATATATATGACAGTTGTGGATGGCGTTGACGGTCAACACATGGATGATGCTCTCGTTGAAGTCTAATTTGTTTATCTAAAGAAAATCATTCCAGCGGTGTTAGAGATATCCACGAGGCGAAGACAGTGATGATTTTACCATCTCTATCTCGTAAATTTTATCGTAAAACTTTTCGAGGAATGCGCGAGAATCAGATTCTCAAGATAAATTATCTCTCATTTAATTCTTTTATATTATTCAAAAGTTTTTAAAAACTTTCTCAATATAAAATAAATTCACAGTCATTTAAATAATTTTTTCAATAATTAAGATAAATATTTATTAGTTTTAATTATATAGCTAATTACATAAGAAAAATATCTACAAAAATAAATTTTCTAAAA
>JBBMEG010000001.1:6399434-6425784 GCA_037832605.1 Cyclanthera cordifolia | reverse complement strand
TAAGATAAATATTTATTAGTTTTAATTATATAGCTAATTACATAAGAAAAATATCTACAAAAATAAATTTTCTAAAAAGTGTAGGTATATAGATGAATTAAATAAAATAAAAATAATATAATATATATACAGGATGGACAACGAGGAATCGCAAATGGAGAATATATTCCCGTCTTTATCTCCGAGGAAATTTATTTTTATCTTCGATAACCTATTCATTAAAGCCAGGCCTCGGTACCATGTAAAATATAGACACGTGGGTGGGCATGAATTATGTATTTTGTAGTTTATTTTCACTTGTTTGTATAAAAAAAAAATTAAATGATTAAATTAATTAATCAATTTTTTTTAATAAATATAATAAATAATTAATTAGTTGTAAAAGAAAATGATTTAAATGATTAAAGTAAAGAAAAGGAGTAATTGCGGAAATAATATTATACCAAAAGAATCAATGGGAGTGCGGTAGGGCGGTGACTGTCGTACGGCAGTGCAGTTCGCTACGATTACGATTCCACCGTGTCACTGAATCGGATGCGGGCCCACCTTTTTTTTAATTTTAATTTCTGAATCATCCTATTATGTAATTTCCTTATAAAAATACCTTTTTGCTTTTCCCAATAAATGGTCCATGTTCTTATTTTTAAAAATAAAATAAATAAAAAACAGGTTGAATAAAAATATCTCTAATTTAAAGTTTATGATTACGGGCGCAGAAGCGTTAGTAAGTATGTGTTTGAGATGTAGAGTTGAGAAGAGAAAAAAATTTAATGTAATATTAGTTTTTTTAAATGAGAAGAATAAAACTTGATTTTTTTTAATATAATATTTATAATTGAATATTTTATTTTATTTTTATAAAATAACATTTTTAAGTGAAAATAAAAACAAAAACATATATGCATTGGACCACGTGCCAACCCACCCTAACTCTTCCGACTACAAATTAATGTCACGGACATATCTCAAATATGAGATCTTGAAGGGAGCATATCTTCAAAACTCAAGTTATCAACCAACTATGTCATTAGTTCAGACGACGAATTAGAAAGTTAAGTTTGATTGTATAAGAAAACTATATCATTTAGAATAATCAAGTTCTATTTATTTAACTAGAAAACTTCAACTGTGTTGTATGTGTGAATATCTTATCTAATTTTTTTTTTTTTTTACATGAATTTTATATTTGTTTTGATAATACTATTTTTATTGATACCAACTATATTAAAATATATAAAAAGATTATATTGATACCATATATTACAATAAGAGGTTTCCCTCCTATAGCATTTTTAACCTATATTTAGTGTAGCAACATGCTTTTGCCCTAAATAGATTATATTTGTTTATTAAAATTTCATTTTTATTGTAGATTTTGACTTTTGTTCCATTTTGATTCATAAATTTGAAAATAAATATAAGTTTAGTTATAAAAATTACAAATTTATTCCGGGTAATTTCAAATTTATTCAAATTTTAAACGTTTAATTTTACTTTTTTTTTTTTTTTACTTTTAAATTTGATTGGTAATAATTCTTATAAATAAAATCACACCTATCCATTTATGAACTTTAGAAATATATTAATATATTTTTTTAATTGTATTAAATTTATTATTATTGTAAAACTAATTTCAATAAATTTAAATTCAAATTTATTTCATTGATTATAAACTAATCAATTCTTGTTAGTCTAGTTGGTTGATGGCAATGCATGTTTGGTTCATGATTCAAAATTAATTTATAGTTTTTATTTGATTGATTATAAACTAATCAATTTCTTTTTAGTGTAGAAATTAAAATTTAATAGTGCGAAGTATTAGTATCAAAAATAAAACAAATTTAAAATTTGAAGGAATATTTATCGAGTTGTTTTAAAATGAGTATTAGTGGTTTTTTTTTAATCAGAAGTTGTCTGGATTAAGAGGGCAGGCTGTCCTCACCGCAACGCCACGTGGCGCAACCAGAAAGCGCCGCGTGGCACAATGTGCAATTTTTTTTTTTTTAACTTTCTTTTTCTCTCTTGTTTATTCAAATATATTTAAAAAAAAAGATTTACTTAAAAAAATTTATAAGTGTCGCATCATATCAATCTCGAACACTTTTCACTCCATAAACACTCTATTAAAACCTTCAAACAAACAAAAATTAATATCACCTTTTTCTAAACGCTCTACTATAATTTTCCAATAAACTAGTAATTACTAATACTCAAAATAACTCCGATCACAAACACCCCTAATAACTAATTCAGACACAGTGTAGTTGATCTGAGAATTAATTCAGACAGTGGCGGCCATGGCAGTGACCTGAAGAAATTTCTAAGTTCTACAAAAGAAGACTCCATTTCTGCTCCCTTTTCGTCATCCACAGTATTCGAGACGGCAACGTTAATCGCTTAAGAGGTTTACATCTCCGGCGACGACTTTTAGCGAATTCCAAAATGGCAGCCATGGCGAGATTCAGCGTCCGAGCCGCAATTCATCTTCAACATAGAGTTCTTTCAATATCCTGGTGATTCATTTTTTTTAACCTCGCTTCATTTTTACGCCGATTTGTTTGGTTACCCTGAATTTAAGGAATAGCGAGCTAGGTTAAGGGATTCGAACGAACTCTTCACATTGAGGAAAAGGGTCATTTATAAGTTTGGTTTTATGGTTGAAAGTTTTAGGTTGAATTGATACGATTTTCTAAAGCTAGAATTTAGAAGAAAATTAGAATTTAGTGTTTTGATTTTAAAAACTAGAATTTAATTTATATGGTTTGAGAAAACCTAAAAATGGATATTATGTCTTGTAATGCGAATTAAATTGTTGAAGTTAGTTATTCTTGTATGAATAGATGATGATGTAAGTTAAGTCATTGATTTGATAAAAAGTCACACTATTACCTGACTTCAATGTATTTTATTCGTCAACATTTACAACAATTTTTTAGGTTTCATCGAACATTGAGACTAAGCTAATTTGTAAAACTATAAAGATTAAATTATAGTTGTTAAAAGCATAGAGACTTAACTATCTTTGATTTTATCTAAATTTATAATTTCCCCAATTAAAAACAATGGCTTGTATGCGATTTGATTGACTGGAAATGGGTTCTCGCTTTCTCGTTCCTTAGGGGATGTTTGAAGAAGAGGAATGAGAACAATTTTAGGGGAATGCGAATTAGAGGGAAATAGGAAAGAGAATGATTATTTGTGTTTAAGAAGAGGAGAATGATTATTTGTGTTTGGGTGAAGATTATAAGAAAAATAAAATAATGAGTACGATAGAATGAAAATAGTCATGGGTAGAATAAAAAGTAGTTAGGAAAAAAATAAAAATGTGCTTTTGGGAAAATGCAATTATGGGGAATGAAGACTCAAGTGCTAAGAATTATCTCCACATTCTCTCCGTTTTATCTCGGTGGCACAAACACACCCTTATTGTGATACTCCGTTTCTACTCTGTTCTTGTGCTGATTTTTATGGTGGAGCTAAGATATAATCTCCAGGGTGAAGAAGAGCTGCATTGTTACTTGCTTGAGAACCAGAGTCTATAGCTCGTCAGGACCTGTTAGGTACACTCCAAAAAGGTCTTTAAATGATCATAAATCAAGAACTTCAGAGATTGTAAATGGAATCGAATTCAATGGTGGGTTGGATGTGAATGATCGGAGGATCGAGGTTAGACATAAAGATGCAGAATGGAGAACTAATTTTTATGATGAATTGCGTAATGGAAATCAGAATGAGAAGGGAAACTACTCTGCAGGTAGAAGTATTCGAGGTATATGGAG
The DNA here is from genome assembly GCA_037832605.1 of Cyclanthera cordifolia. NCBI lineage: Eukaryota > Viridiplantae > Streptophyta > Magnoliopsida > Cucurbitales > Cucurbitaceae > Cyclanthera > Cyclanthera cordifolia. Next base: position 6,422,005 of record JBBMEG010000001.1, on the reverse strand, counting down.
TTTCTTAAATAGTTGAAGTTGTTATATGTTTATACTCTTCATGATGAATAAGTTGAATTGATCAAAGTGGTAATGTTTATGCATCAGTGCACTATTTGTTTTTGAACTCATTGCTTAACTTGTCGTCCTTGACTCCTTTCTACGAACTACAAATATGGACTGAACAAAGAATAAAAGAACTAGAAGAACAACACATGCACGGGTAGAGGAATAAAAAGTTTTATCAGGGAAGATTAAAATACAATACTTAGATAAATGACATTATAGTTTCAAGAGAGTTTATGTATTATATCCATCTTAAATTTGAAATAGATCAATAGGCCCAAACAACTTATTCAAGGAATTTCAACAAACTTGAATCATGTGGTTGAGTTTGATAAGGATTACAACGCGACTTGGATCGTCATATTGCTATGATATTGTGCACTTTGGGCATAATTTTCATGGCTTTGTTTTTTATTTTATTCAAAAGGTCTCACATCAATGAAGATGGTTGTCATCACCTTATATACACATTACCTTCCCCTCATCTAACTAACCTGGGACAACTTTGTTACATCTCAACAATCCTCCTCTCGAACAAAGTTCCACCAAACCTCTCTCTAGGCTTATTTGTAAACTTATTTGATTCATTTTATTTTATCTTATATTATTTTTATCTTTACCATATTTAGAGTGAATCTTCTTTAGGTTATATTTATCCTTTTTTTATTTCTTTCTTCAAACAATATATATTCCTTTGTATTAGTAAGTTTTAATAATAAGAAAAATCATAGTTTTTCTTCTAAAAACACATGGTATCAGAGCCAACCATCAAACCCTATCTCCGACCACCCTCTCTTTGTCTTCTCTTCTTCTTAGGCGAACGATTTCCGAGCTTTGTAAGGCTAAGGATTGGCGAACCATCTTCAACAATTTGCGAACGATCTGCGACACGTTTCCTTCTCGCGAACAGCAGCAGATCTGGGCTCGCGATCAGCAACGAACAAGATTGGAGCCGTGTCTTCTCTTCTCCGACCACGTTCTCTTCTCGCGACCAGCAACAAAACTAAACTCGCGATCAACAAACCCGGACCCGTGACCTGCAGAATCAGCAACTGGATTGTTGTTATTTTTTCGTGTCGTGGTTCCTCGACGACAGATCTGACTGTGCACTTTTATTGCTATTTTTCAACATAACTAGATAAGTTTTTTATTTGATTGAACTTATTTAATATGTTTTTTTCCAGCAAGTAAGGATGACTAAACATGAGCTAGGAAATGTTGAGAGTTCCTCTCAATATCAACCTCAACCACAAGTTCAAGATTCCTCATATCAAATTGTGACTAACCACAAACTCCAAGGTCACAATTTCCTCCAGTGGAATCAATTAGTATTCATATATATTTGTGGTAGATGCAAAGATGGCCACTTAGCGGGAGATATAATTGTTCCTAAAGTAGATGATTCAAAATATCGATTGTGGAAAATTTATGATCACCTAGTCATGTCTTGGCTTCTTAACTCCATGACTCCCGAGGTTGGAGAAAATTTTCTTCTTTGTAAAACCGCAAAAGAAATATGGGATGCTGCTCATGAAACGCACTCATGCTTGAAAACTCATCTGCTCTCTTAGCCATAGAAACTCGATTGTATAATCTACGACAAGGAGAACTTAATGTCATGGAATATTACAATCTTCTAATTCGAAGTTGACAACAATTGGATATGTATGAAGTCTATGACTGGAAGTGTGGGGAAGACATGAAAACTTACAAAGCCATTGTTGAGAAAAAGAGAATATTAAGATTTCTACTTGGTCTTAATAAGGAGTTAGATGATGTCAGGGGAAGAATTATGAATGAAAAAATGTTACCTTCCCTCAGAAAAGCTTTCTCTGAAGTTCGAAGGGAAGTGAGCAGAAAAGAACTGATGATGCGTGAAACAGAAAAATTTGTTGGAGTAGAAACTTCAGCCATGGTAACACAGTTCATCTCAAGATAGCTGACTCAAGAAAGGAAATCGCCCTTGGTGTGATCACTGCAAGAAAGTGGGAATGCACGAGAAACCCGTTGGAAAATTCATGGCAAGCCAGTAAACTGGAAACCAACTAAGAAAGTGAATAATGTCCATGCTCATGTTGTTACTACTCCCTCACAAAATTCTCCAACTACAACTGTTTTTCAAAAGAGCAATTGGAAGCATTACAAAATATGATTGGTTACCTTTCATTCTCAACTTCTACACCATCTTCCTAGGGCGAGAAACCTTCCAGCAATCTTGCTTACTAAGGTACATGTCTTTCTCGTCGCTCTGAAAAACAGGCAATTATAAACCATGGGTCGTGGACTCAGGAGCATCTGACCACATAACTGGCGACATCACCTTATTTCAACAGTTCAAGTCCCTACCTGGGTATTCTTTAGTCTGCATCGCTAATGGTTCTCTCTCCAAAGTAACAGGAAAAAGGTTTATAAAACTGACAGATGGCCTCATTCTTTATGATGTGCTTTATGTTCCTAAATTGGACTTTAACTTGATTTCTATTAGTAAACTTACTCGTGATTCCAAGTGCACCACTAACTTTTTATTCAAATTTGTGTGAATTTCTGGAGGTGGATTTGGGGAAGGTGATTGACAGTGCTAGGCAACATGGTGGCCTCTATCTTTTGCTACTAATTGGCATTCAAGTTTGATCGTTAGCCCTAGTTTTAACTCTTGTGTCAAGTTTGTTAATCTTGTTTCCAAGTCAGAGCCAATTGGTTTTGAGATGGATGACCACACTTGCTAATATGGTTAAAAAGTGTGAGCATCCATCTCAAAACAAATTGGCTATGAGAGGAGTAGCCCACCTTATCCTAAGAATGTTTGGAGGACTCCCCACCTCACCAATGTGGGACGGTGAGTATCTCCAACATGCCTCCTCAAGATGGGACCATATTTGGGAAAGCCATCTTGGACTACATCCAAATTTGTGGACCGAAAATACCTGTTGTGGCTCACTCGCTTGGGTCGGATCCAACTATTTGGGATCATGAAATGCCCGCTTAAGTATTTTCCCTGCTTAGGTGGGATCCTCGAAATTTCGGGGGACTAATAACTTGGAGCTCTGATACCATATTAGAAAGTGTGAGTATCCATCTCAAAACCAATTGGCTATGGTAGGAGTAGCCCACCTTATCCTAAGAATGTTTAGAGGACTCCCCACCTCACTGATGTGGGACGGTGAGTATCTCCAACATTATCTTCTGTGTTCGACATCTTAGGATTTAATCTTTCCCTTGAACAAAGATTGAGCCTCCCCTTGTATCCATCTAGCTGATTCTCAAACCTTTCTTGAGATTACACTGTTGATTCGATAGAACCGATTTCCACCATGGCTATATATCTGACTGATTTCTCTTCTCTTTAGAGTACACTGCTAGTTAATTTGTCTAGCTCATATACAGATCAAACTTTTCTTCTCCTAAGAGTACATCACAAGTCAATTAAAACTGTTGCAAATTTTCGTCTTTGGCCTTCAAATGCCTTTATCTTACATATGAGCATGCATTCTACCAACATGGTTTTGTTTGGGGCATGACTCCGATACCAATTGATAAGGATGCCAATCCAACCGGGAGGATATCCGCATTGGTATGATATTATTCACTTTGGACATAACCTTTGTAGCTTTGTTTTTGGTTTTGCCCAAAAGGCCTCACGCCAACAGAGATGGTTGTCATCATCTTGTATACTCATGATCTTACCCTCATCTAACTAATGTGGAACAACTTTGTTCGTATCCCAGCCGAGTAATCCTTAATGAGTAACTTAAATTTAGTAGCTAGATCTCTGGGGGTATTTTTTCCAAGGAAAAGCTGAAATGAGTAACGTGCTTTTCTTTTGAAGATTTGGTTTGGAGTGGATGAAAATTTAAGCTTGGCTCTAAAATCTTATATGAACCTACGTTATATTACCTGATTGTGATATTTCATATATAAATATAATTGAGTATAAATATAATTGAAGTGGCAAAATAAGGCTTAACTGATCTTATTTATTTGTACACAGTTGAAGTTAGGAACCATGGTATATATGTTTGGAATAGATTTCTCTACTTTTTTTTCTGATTTTTTTTTAAAATTAAAATTTTTGGATCTTGACTTCTTGTTGGCATTTTCCTCCGCTAAAATGCCTGATGTTATACCCTTTTCTGACTGTGGAAGAATTTAAAGCGGTTTTGGAGTCATTCCTGTCTTCTATCTTTTGCACCCTACCTACTTTACTTTCATAGAAAGTTGTCTTTTATCTTAACAAGGCTTTAATCTTTAGGGGTTGAAAACGAGTTCGACGATAGTTTGAGCTTTGTTGACGATCTCTTGGAAGAGCCTGATGCAATAGATGAGGAGTCAAATATTAACGACAAGAAATGTTATCATGGAAACAAAAGCAAACAAGATGCCGAGAAATTAGCAATCGAGTTACTTGCATTAAGGTAACATTATCTTGTCTGCTATATTCGAACCTGCGCTCTAGTTGAACTATTGGCATCTGTCAAAGTGTTGTTTGACATAATTAAATCTACCCCAACCTATTAGATTAAGCTTTTAGGTTGATCGGTGATTTACATAATTTAACACAAAGTATATCACAAAAATGAGTTTTGAACAGATTTGTGTAAGAGTATATTGCTAGGATTCTGAACTATATGTGAACTGGTAAAACTTTTTCTTGAACTACAATATTTAAAAGAGCTTGTGCTTGATCTATTTCTGTAAATAGCTACCCAGAGCAATTGCTTTTGCCAGAATATTAAGCAAGTGATTGCATTCTGCAGAGCCTTCACAGCAGTTGAACTGAGGAAGAAGTTGCTTGCCAAGAAGATCTCTCCTTACATAGCAGAAGCAGTGGTCAATGATTTCAAGAGCAGGTCCTGAATGGCTGTGTAACTTAGAAAATGTTTATACTCAACAACTCTGTGACAATTATATTTTGTTTTGAATTAAAACTTCTTACATTTGGCACAACAGTTTTCAATTTTGAAGTTTGATTCAAATTGATCTGCCTTTGATATGAGATTAATCTTATGTCTCTTAATAATATTTTAGGGGGTTGATCAACGACGGACTGTATGCCGAAACGTATTCTCATTCAAGATGGGCTTCCTCCAGTTGGGGACCAAGGAAGATCAACCAGGTAAGTGCTATTGTCATTTGCTAACCAGCTAACAAGTCGATCTTCTTTCGCATTAATTTTAAAAAAAAATCACTATTCATTGATGAGAAACATAAGTGGTAGACTACAGAACTTGCTTACTTTTTTTTCTTTTTTTTTGGTGATCGAGAATTAAAGCTTCGCTCAACTAGATACTTGGGGGCACTCACGTCCATCCCAAGGTCCAAATTCGAGAGACAACCAGAGTGCAGTTAAACTCACTCGTGAAGTTCGAACGTGGGACCTTTAAATGAGCATATGTTGAGAGATGCTTTGAATTATGATGTCTCACGCTTACTTAGTAGGGGTTTTGCTGCTCTGTCTGTTAGAGTGAGCGCTAGTCTCATGGATGTAGCTAACACACCGTTAGTGAATCACGTAAATTTGTGTATTTTTGTCTCCTCCTTCTATTTTTCTTTGATTCTAATAGCAACATATTTTGAAAATCCCAAGCCTCTATCAACTATTTTTCTTTGTTTTTTCTTTCTATTTTTCTTTGATTCTAGTAGCTATTTTCTGAATCAGGCACTTGTGAATAAGGGGATAGGAAGAGAAGTTGCTCAGAAGGCAATTAAACTGGTTTTTGAAGATGGTGAAGAATCTGGTGATGGAATGTCAAATGTGGAGTTGTCGAAGGTTTCGTTGGATCATTTGTTCATTCAAGCCTCGAAACGTTGGCTGCGTGGTCAGGATGTATCGAAAGAGACTAGAAAATCAAGAATAGTTAGGTGGCTTCAATACCGGGGGTTCGATTGGGATGTCACTAGAACCATTCTAAAGAAGTTAGAAGCTAAGTACCCTCCTTAGTATTTTTATGAAAATTTCAGACTTTCATCTGCTTGGAAAAAGCATTGATTTTGCTTGATATATAGTGGGTGCAAAGAGAAATGGCTGAAAACTAAATCTCTTCACCGCCTGAATTTGCAAGTTCAAACCAACCTTTGTAGAAGGAGAACTACACACAGTGTAAAAGTGGCACATTTGAAGATCTGATTGCTAATTGAAGAATTATGCTTCTAAAACAATTAATATTTGTTTCTATTAATTTCTTTTAAAAAATGTTTTTTCTTCTGTTAATGATTTCTGATTTTTTTTTTTTTTTGGGATGTGTGTGTATAGTTATTCGTGTTAATCTAGTCAACATCACGGGTTTGATCATCACAATTGATATTTAAATTGAGAGCAGTAATATTATAAATATTGTGATACTTATGAAAAATATTATTCTTTTTATTAGTAAAATGAAAGTTTTTAGAATAAAATCAAAAATCAAGTTGAGAATGAGACAAAAAATTTAAAAATAAATCAAAATGTTTAATCAAATCAAAACCGAAAAAAAATCGAATCGAACCAAATAAAAATTGAATTAATGAGTCTGTTCTTTATTGAATATCGGTTATGATCCAATTATTGAAAAACTGGAATATTAATTCGATTATTGGGTTGTTACAAAATCGACAAAAATCAAATCGAAATTCTCGTAATTGATAGTTCAATAAATTTCAATCTTAGATCATTGAGATAAAAGAAATAATTAGTTTCATAACACAATGATGTATTGATTATGATGATAACTAGATTAACTTTTAATTCGTAATTATTTAATATTGATATGAATAATATTTTTAAAATAAAATAATTATAAAAGTAAATTTAAAAAACACATAAAAGCTAAAATTGGGAAATATTAAAAGTAAAAACCAAATATTAACTAAACTTCAAAACCAGGAACTAAAAAGTATAATTCCGAAAAATATTTAAATTTACAAGTTATAATATATTTATACCTAAAATACAGTGGAAAAAAAAAAAAAAAATCAATGCACTTTCAGGAACTTATTCTAGACCGTTAGATTGAAGCATCCAAGAAGACGATGAGTACTGGGAAGACTCTTGGGATAGAATCTTCTTCCGTAGCGGCGGCAACTGAACCACCCCCGCCAATTCCGGCTTGGTGCTGTCGCCGGCGGTGTCGGCGCCTCTATCCGATTTCGGATCTCTGATCACCTCGAGCATCGAGACGACATCTTTCATTTGGGGCCGATCATCGGGCTTGAAGCTGACGCAAATCAATGCAACGGCTAGGACTTGAAGCATTTCGTGGATTGTGGGATCAGTTCTTCCTCTGATCTTGGAATCGAAAATGTCGATTGGAGTTTGATTTGTGGCTAAATGGTCGTGAACCCATTGCACCAAATTTCCTCCTCCAGGTAAAGTAGGATCCAATGGATGCCGCCCTGTTAGAATCTCTAGTATTACTACACCGAAGCTGTACACATCACTTTTATCTGTTGCTCCAATCATCGACCCTTGTTCTGTAATCAACAAGAAGAAACTTAGATTTGAATCCATGGAGTTTATTGGGCCATAATCAAAATTAGGGGGTACATGCTCCGAATTGGGTTAGGTTAGGTTAGGTTTGGGGATTTTGTTGGTCCAAATCAAAGTTTCGGGTTGGTTCAATCAACAACTAGTCCAACCCTATGCAGTAAATCAATCCAACTCAACTATATATTTTCGGGTTTGGTTGGATTGGGTGGTTGGGTTAATCTCCTCATACTCATAAATATATAAAATATGCATGATACTATTCTTGAACTTAGATTATCTTATTAATATATGGCCTTTATCAACATGTTAAGAATCTATCTTATTAATCTCTCTTTGCACACATATATATGTATATATTACTCCTTAATTCGGGTTAGGTTGGGTTGGGCAAGTACAACTTTAGAACCAACCCAATCCAATGAAATTATAAAATCATAACCCAACCTAAATAAAATTATAACTCAACCCAACTCTTACGGTTTGGGCTTGTCAGTCCCGGTTGTTGGGGGTAGTTGGTTTTTTGTGCAGGTTTAATTGAAAGATGGGGTTTGAACATACCAGGTGCCATGTAGCCGAAAGAGCCAGCAAGTTGTGGAGGATTCATCAATGGCTTCCCTAAACCTTCATTGTCATTGTTTTTACTCACGATTCTGGCTAGCCCGAAATCGGCCAGGTATGGCTCAAAGTGATGGCCGAGAAGGACGTTTAGGGTTTTGACATCGCCATGTGAGATTGGTGGAGCACAATCATGGTGGAGATATGCAAGAGCATGAGCTACTCCTAGAAGGATTTCATATCTGGTCTCCCATTCTGCTCTTTTTTCAGGTCCATGAATAAAGGTGTTTAAGTCTCCATTTGGAAGGTAATCATAGAACAGTAGCTTTGAATTCTTGTTTGATCCCCAACCCAGTAGCCTGATTATGTTCTTATGTCGAATTGATCCCAAAATTTGGATTTCTGCACAGAAGGCTTCGGTCTCTTCTGTAGACCATAGTTTCTTTACTGCCACTGTTTCCTCTTTTGAGGCTGGGACTTTGTATACGATACCCGAGCCTCCCGTGCCTACTACGTTCGTTGCGGTTAAGTTTTGAAGGATGTCATCGATTTCAAAATCGAGTTTTTGGAACATGGTTATGTCCCATTTATCTCCTTCTGTGAGGAGAGTTGAATTGGCCTTGTGGGTGCAGATTAGCGTGTAGATTGCTAGGAAGAACAACAATGCACTTAGGCTTATCAAGATTGGAATGCCTACCGCTATTGTTTCTCTGCTTCTGTTGTTTCGGGATACTATATTGTTGTTGTTAGGAGTTACTAGCCCATTTGAACTATAGAGGCCTTTGTTTCCGTCAATTTCCCTTAGAGGGAGATTTTGAAAGAACGGCTTGTCGGGTAACTTTCCGGAGAAGTTGTTGTGCGAGATGTTTAGGGACACTAGGTTTTCAAGCTTTTCAAGATATCTAAGGTTCCCAGAGAGGTTGTTGTGGGAAAGGTCTAGAATTCCAAGCTTGGTGAGACTAGAGAATTCATATGGGATTTCACCTGAAAATTGATTGCAACTTAGATTAAGAGAAATTTCAAGTGAGTTAATTAGACCCAATTCCTTTGGTAGTTCCCCCGTGAAGAAATTGCCACCAATGTCTAATAGTTGTAGCTTATTGCAGGAAACAATTTCTCTTGGAATTTTCCCTGAAAATAGGTTGTTTCTAAGGGCGAGTTTTGTTAGTTTCGTCAATCCTCCAATGCTGGGATTGATTTCGCCTTTAAGCCTGTTGTTGCTTACATCAAAAAGTTGTAGGTTCTTTGGCAGTTCATTTGGAAGACTAGTGAGCCCATTCGAGTTGAGGTCGAAATACTCAAGGTTTTCACATTTTGATAACGACGGAGGTATTCCTCCAACGAGAAGGTTTCCGCCCGCGTCGAAAAAATTTAAGTTCTTTAGATTTCCTATCTCTGATGGAATAGTACCTCCAATCCTATTATCAGACAGTCTTAACCTGAGTAGCATCGTAGCTTTTCCTATTTCGGGTGGAATGATCCCGGAAAGCTTGTTTGACATCAGAATAAGTTTGGTGAGATTTTTCAACTCGAAAATCTCTTTCGGTATTGGACCAGACAAGTTATTATTACAGATATCAATAGCCTGGAGACTAGAGCAGTCTGAGAAAGTGCTGGGAATACCTCCAGTAAGTTGGTTCTGCCAGGCAAAAAATATATTCAAGTTCTTCAGGTTACCGATACTGGCCGGTATCTCGCCTGTTATATTGTTGTTGTCGATTTCCATGTGAACCAAAGAATTACAATTAGAGATTTCAGTAGGTATTACACCAGAAAGCTGATTACTTCTCAGTTGAAGGTCTTGAAGATATGAAAGCCTTCCAAAACTTCTCGGTATGCTTCCAGTTATTGCATTCACTGAAAGGTCTAAGACTACAAGTTGCTCGCAGTTTCCAATTTCTTCCGGAATGTCACCTTCCAAGTAATTATGCCATAGAAAAAGGCGTTGAAGGTTTCGCAGCCTCCCGATTCCTCTCGGTAACGGCCCATAATGTGTATTATTATACAAGAGAAGAATCTGCAACTCACTGCAGTTTCCTATCTCCTCTGGAATTGGACCTGTAAGTGCCGTATTATACACTGCTATGCTCTGGATCTTTTTCAGCATCCCGATCGACGACGGAAGACTGCCAGTGATTCCGGATTCGGCAAAGCCTAACAAGGCTAAACTGCTGCAGTTCCCTATCTCCATTGGCAAAGGATCCTTGAGGTTTCTATTCCCTCCAAATTTGAGGTGATAAAGATTCTTCAACATTCCAATGCTCTTTGGAATGCCCCCATTGAAATCATTGTCATAGAGTTTGAGAAACACAAGGTTTGTAAGATTTCCAATCTCCGAAGGTATGGTTCCTTCAAAAGCATTGGTTTGAAGACACAATTCCTCCAACTTGCTCAGCCTGCAAATCTCTTCTGGGACATTCCCTGAGAGCTCATTGTTGCTAAGATCAAGAACAGTCAACGCGGTATAATCTCCAAACTCTTTCGGAATCGGTCCGCTAATGTTCGTCCCGGAGATTATAATGGTCCTCAAGAACCTGAAAGCCTGCAAATTTGTAGGCAATGTACCTTGCAATTGCACTTGATCCAGGGATATCTCCACCACCTCTCCATTCCAGTCGCAGGAAACTCCAAACCATGAACATGGTGTTCTGGCAGCGGGATTCCATGAACGCAAAACGTCTGTTGGGCTTGTCAGATTATGCTTCCATTCTAAAAGAGCTCTACCCTGTTCATTAATGGAGTAACATGAAGAAATGAAAAGGGTGATCAGAGATAAAACCAAAGCTATGGTGGAGAATTGAGGAGGAGGAAGGAAGGTATTGTTTAGAACTGCAGCCATTATTTTTCTTTATTGATCTGTGATTTGATATTGCAAATGGGACAAATCCATGTTTTCTTTATAGGTGGAAAAGAAGAAGAAACAGAAGAGATGGTTTTGAATTCATCTCTGTGTTTCATTATTGTTTTTTCTTTTTTTAATCTTTATTAACAGAACAGTTTACTCTTTTAGAGAAATTCTTAATTTCTGTTAAAAGAAGTTATTAACAGAAAGAGGGAGTTGTCAAAAATTTATTTATTTTTATTGGCCATATATGCATGCAAGGTGTAACTGCCTGTATGTTTTTTTTTTTTTGTTTTTTTTTTTTAATTACCAATTGTAGATTTAATAATAGTTTATAAATATATTTGGTATATAATAAATTTATTTGTTTACATATATGATAAGTTAAATAAATATAATCGCGTGCTCAGTTATAGATGTTTTTAAGAAATTTAAGTGTTTGTCCCATAAAATGGCCGATTTCAGAGAACAATTTTTTTTTGTTTTGTAAATAACTACTAGGCTAAATTTCTATTTTAGAGATTAAATTTTAGCCATGGCTTCAATTGCCTTCGTGAGTGTGTATATATAATATATATATATATATATATAAACAATGAAACGACTGCGCCATCGAAAGCGTTGGGGTGCAGTAGTTTCATTTTTTGGTGTTAATTCAGTTCAACACCACTGTCACGGATTTGATTTTATAAATTGATATTTGGATCTCAAATTATTTGAGAAGAGTATTGTCCTCTAGTAGGGTTTGATGTCCCGTCACCAATTTGTACTAAAAAAAAATAATACATATATACATACATATATACAGATACATATATACAGATACATACATATACAGACATACATACATATATATATACATACATACATATATATACATACACATACATATATATACATACATATACATATATATATATATACATATATATACATACACATATATATATATTCCTATATTAATTTCTTTTCTATAGATTAAATTTTAAGTATGGTTTCAATTGCCTTCATGATTTTTTTTTTTTAAAAGTAACTACTTGGCTACATTTTTATTTTAGATATTAATTTTAAGCATGATTTCAATTACCTTCATGAATTTTGATTTTCTTTCTTTTTGAAATTACAATAATAGAGTAAGAGACTTGAGCTTGTGATCTCTTGGCTCGAGTTTGAACGTTTAAAGATTTGACTATGATTGTGATATGTGAGTAATTTTTGGTTACTTGAAATCTAAATAGTAAGTAGCATTATTTTACTAATTGTTCTCTTGAGATGCCTCGGTTCCTTCATAGTATCGTGGTCACAACCGACTTAAGTTTGAAGTTATTTATTGTTCTTTGGTCACAAATGAATGAACTTACATCTATAATGGAATGTTACTATTGTCACAAGCATGCTCACTTGAAACGAGATTGTAGAAAGTTGTTAATATCGAAATCAGAGTCTATATGTTTCTACACATGCATTTGCTAAAATTTAGGTGTTCCATAAATCATCAAAATAATCTTCTTTGAATCATATTGTAACCATTGTTGAGTCAAGTGATATGAATCAATGCCTTCTTACATCCTTTATCAAACGAGTCATAGACTTTGATACTGTCACGGCCCTTATGGCTAACCTTAGATGATTTGGACTCGAACTAAGGACTTTCTACTTTGATATCATATTATTTAAGTTAAACTTGGTATAAATTTAATTATAAAAGAGATACTATCCCCGTACTGGGAAGTAGGCCTCTTGGAGGAAACTTTAAATTCTCTTAGTTATGACAGAAAACTAGTGAAAGAATCTATTGTATGGTGTGACAACATTAACATAGTGCATCTCTGCCATCTATTTCGTCCGAGACTTGGTGCTGTTATGACAAGTTCATGTTCGATATGTTTTTTCTTCTTCCAAAATTGCTAATATATTCCCTAAATCTCTGTTTACTTCTAAGTTTCTTCCTATAATTTCTAAGCACACTGACTAACACTCTCCCTACTACTACTATTCCTTTTCGTGAACCATCCTTGTACCATTTTCTGCATCGTTTTCTCAAAAGACAAAAAACACTTTAAAAATAGAAAGTAAAAAATAGTCGATAACCAACTCGAACTTTGCTCTAATTAGGAACAAAGATAACTAATAACAATCTAAATTAGATTACAACGTACAATTATCACGATGGTAAGAATTTTATTTATTTATTTTAAATTTTAAATTTTAAATTTTCATGATAACCATTTGATTTTTTTTTTTTTAATTTTGTTTTTCAAAAATTAAACTTACCTATTTTATTCTCACTTGTGATTTGCCTTATTTTATTTAAATTTACTCCACCTTAAAACAATTTTTTAACTACAACTTTTCCTCTAAACCACCTCATTCAAACAAATTTTTGCTTCAACATCTCCCACAAACAATTTAATTCAAACAAGATTTTAGTGCAAAAACAAATTATTGAAACAAATTTTTTTTTTTTTTTTTATGCTAAAAATAAACCAAAGGTTGTGAATTCACCAAACACCAAAAATTGAGGGGTTGCCATCCAAACCAATGTCAAAGCTTGCTTGCATTTCTCCATGAAAACAAAGCTTTCCTTCTCCCATTTCTCTTCAAACCCATAAACAAACACCAACATTCCCAAACCCTAATTCCAAATCCACCCTTTTTTTTTCTTTCTCTCATCAGAAATCCATGGATCACAAACCAGAACACAGAGTCCCAAGGCCAAACCACACTAACAATCTCAACAATAAAAGAGCATTCTCAGATTTCGATTTGCACGAATTGAAGCGAAACCCTAACCAGTTCTTCTCTTCGCCGTCGCAATCGCCGCCGCAGAAGGCCTCGTCTCCGGCCAAGGCGAATTGTCTCTGCTCTCCGACGACTCACGTCGGGTCGTTCCGGTGCCGGCGCCACCGGCACTCTACTGGCTTGCTCCGCGGCGGCTCCGTCGGGTCCAATCTTTCCGATTTGGGTTGTAAATCGAATAAGATCATGGGATCCTCTCCCTATTCGCCTTGAAATCGCTTTCTCCATTGGGTTTGTTTGGTTGTTCGTTCGATTTGTGAGAGTGCTTTGGATTGGAAAATTTGTGGGAACGAGAGGATTTCGTTCGATGTTGATTCTTTGAAATCTTTGTTAGGGTTTGTAAAGGAAGATGACCGGATCAACTTTTTATTTTCGTCTTGTTTTCTTCATCATTTTTTAAGTATAATAAAAAAATACAAAAAAATTCTTTGAATATCAATATTTATTTTTAAAAAAATTATATATATGACAGAAAATTAAGATAACTTAATATGAACGTGAAAAAGGAATAATTTAGAGACTCGAATCACAAATGTCGTGATATATTTTAATACAAGTTGAGTTATGCTCGTTTTGATTCAATAATGTTAATAATTTTAATATAATCAAAGACATTTTTTTTAAATTTTTAGAGAAAGATGATAATTTCTTTAAAGAGGAACAAAATAAATAAATAAAATTTAAGGATAGATTTTAAGTTTTTTTTTGAAAATTCAAGATTAAAATGGAACAAATCTCAAAGTTTAGAAATTGAAATTAGACTTTCGAAAGAATAAGAATTAAAATAAAATAAATTTAAAAAGTTCAAGTTCATGAACTAAAATAGTGGTTTACCTAAAATATAAAGAGAGGGATGGTACATGATTAGGTGTGATAGAAAAAAAATTCATGACCTCTTAATTTGTGAGCATGGGCTCACGTATTGCTTTTGTTGGTTGATAAAGTGTGTTTATAATGTGTAGATATGAAAAAAAAAAATAACAAGTAAAAAAAAAACGAAGAGGTAGGCAACTCAAGCGATGAGGTACATTTTCTCTCTAGTTTATATATAGAGGAAAAGTTTTATCGAGCTTCTAGAGAGCTTCGTGGGGAGTTCACTGGTGAGCACTTAGGGGCACCATGTGGCGTGTTACTATTCCTTGATGAGTTTTCTCAAAAGGTCGAGGCATAAGCGTTTTGAAGACTCTAAAAAGAGCAAAAGGGGTGGAGATCAAGATGAGTTGTAAGGCTTCGTCGGTGTCTCGGATGGAGGTTTGCATGTGGAAGGAAGAAGGCCAAAAGATTGACTATCAAGGAGCGGAAGATGTTTAGCGTAAGCTATCTTGGGCTTGAGAGAGAGCTTCATGTTGGGTATGCTAAAAAAGGATGAAAAAGAAAAAGTTACCAGAGGCAAGAGACTCAGAGCTATGCCCTTTGATCGAGGAATGTTGTCATTAATATGAATATGTGGTTGAAGGGGAGGGTGTTCGAAGAAAAGGGAGGAAAAAATTGGTGTCGGAAGTTGTTGGCAAGTTTGTCATCGCCTATAGAGGTTGAGTTCACCAGATTCATGTCAGAGAAGAAGAGTGGTGCACCCAAAGCATGAAGAGACTGTTACAGTCGTCTATAGTGCTGGGCAAGTCTCATAGTTCTAAAAACAGACAGACGAGTAAAGGCTTAGAGATCGAGACTTGGACAAATGGGACACATACAAAGTTGGTTTACTTCCCAAATCGAGGAGCTGGAAATTTTTATGGACCAATTTTCAAACTAGACGATTGTCTAGATCTTTTCGGTCTAGGTCTTAACTCGACCTGGTTTGGTTGTTTAACCAGTCCCCCAAAATGGTTACACCAGTTAGTTTTCCTTGCCTGATTCAAGGCCCTTTCCATTCAAATTTCTTGTTTTCCCATTATTTATTCTTGTGTTTTAGTTCGTTTAGTGGTATCGCTCGATTAGTTTGTATGGTTAATGTCTCTGTTAGGTCTAGTCAATTTGCGTGTTAGTTGGCTTTTTTTGTTTGCTATGTTCAACTCTTTTGGTTGGTGCTTGATGCTTCGAACTAAGGTAGAATTAGTTGATAAAGATTGGTTTTACTTTGTAAGGAGGTTAGTTTCGTCGTGGGTGAAGTTCGATTTTTCCTATTTAAATTTGGTGGGGTTTAATTCTTCAATCATCAAGATGGACGATAAATTACCCCATAACACCTTTTAAACCATCTCGAATTTACGTGAAATGGTAGGTTCTTGGTCCTCCTAGTTGGAACTTTGGATATTCAACTTGGTTACGTTGTATTTTCAGTCTTCTTATTGATTCTTCTTGTTTGGGTAATCACACTCTAGGATGTGGAGTTGGATTAGTTTGTAGATTGAGATTAGGATACATTGGTTCAACTGGTTAATGGATTTGTTTGTTTTTCAAAAGAAAAACCAATTAAAATAGCTAACTCAAAGAAAAAAAAAAAAGATGTCTCTTTCGAATATTCAAGTTTTCTTCTTTTTCCATGCACAAATTTTCCAGAAAAAACTTTACATGGCCTAATCAAGTTCGGGTCGGGATTGGGACGAGGAACTGTTCATAAAGTGGGAGAAAAACACACTTCATTTATATTCATTAGGAAAATAGTATAGTTCTCACAATATCTACAAATAAGGCATCATTTTCTTGCTATATATAACATTCAGTATTTCTGTATATTTAGGTAACTGGTGAGCACAAGAACTCACTCAAGCAACCATGGGAAACTCTAATCTAAATGGCTAAATCACAAAACAGAGAAAATGAGGAAAAAAAAATTCCTAAAAAAGAAAAGAAAAAACTAATGCAGCACTTGAACTGCACATTTCTTGGCTCACTATCTTTGAAGTTGTTGCTTACAGAGAGGGCATGAAGATGCAATAGCCAGCCACTTATCTACACACTTGAGATGAAACACATGAGAACAAGGTAATTGTCTCACTTCTTCCTTGTCTATATACTTGGCAAGACAGATGCAACATTCCTGAAAACACAAAAGCAAATGAAAGTATATTAATTCCCGACCGCTCGTAAGAAGAAATGGTTCTATTCGAGCTTCCTTTTTTGGTTTAGTAGAGAAGGTTGCTACTTACTGGATCCTCTTTTGGAAGTTGTCCTGTATTGCTATTATCGGCTTGAATTTCGAGATTGATGTTGACGTTGACAGCTTTGTATCTCCAGCAAGGTAGTTGAGAAATTTGACCGTCCAATGCTCCTTTTTCAGTTGATCCCATGTTAATGTTGTATCCTATAAGGCTACTAACCATTGGCACAAAGCAACATAGGAGAAGAAACAGAATGAATGGAAAAGAGTAGCAAATGGCATTCCAAACTAGTAGGAAGCTGCATAGTAGATGAAGCTTGGGAGCTCTTTCGAACGAGGCAAAGCGAGAATCGAAGAACCAAAGATTTCCCATTACAAACCAGATTGCAAAAAAAAGTTCAAGAGATGTTTGACATCTGTTCATCAAATGTGAGTACCTGAATTGTATGTTGAATAAAAGTGGTTAGATTCAAAGTCAAGTTTTGAATATGCAGACTTTTTGAATATATTCAACACCCAAAACAATTGAGGTTTACTTTCAGTTTAAGTCTGCTGCCTCAAACAATATAAGAAATTTGAATCCTGTGGGTCAGAAAACCTTCCATTCTTCAATTCAGTCTCAAAGACGTTAAGTAAGAACTTTTATTCGTGAGTGTCCAGAACAGGTTACGTGCACCACGACTATTCTCACGTGACAACTCTCCCCGACCCTAGTACAAGATAACTCATACAAAATTAAATACTACATAGATTGAATCCATAATTTCTTATCACTTAATTATTTGGAAGGCCCTTATTTGAGCTAAGTAAAAACTATTAACTATATGAATTTTTAACCCAAACGCTCTGGAAAAGAACATTGGCAACATGACTGACCCTAGGCTTCTTTGTCCATTCTAAATTCAAGACCTCACTGGCTTCTCAAAGGATATGGTTAAAGTCATATTTCATAATTACAATTCCAACTCAAAATCAATTAAGAAGAAACTAGCATGTTGAAGATTACCTTGATGATTCATTGTTCGTCTGCTGTTCGATGTCCGAAAGATTATTACCACCTTCCAGAATTTGATAATGATACCGACGGCGGCTGTAAAGAAGCAATAAGCAAAGAACACAGCCAAGGTCATAACCACCAATCCACAATCTCATAGGCCAAATTGGCCTCTCAGTCTGTGAGATGGCAAGAGTAAAAACTGAGATGATTAACTGAAACAACAAAGCTACAAGTTCCATCGCCATCCACGAACCCGAATTGCAAGGATTCGGCCCAAGATCAGATCTTGATCCGTTCTGATAGTGAAAAACTCTTCTCAAGAAAATGAACCATCTAGCTCTAGAGACTCGCATCGCCATTCTAACCCAAAAGGAAGGAGGAAGGGAATCAGCCGAATCAATTTCAATATCATAAACTGTAACGCCATCTTCTCTAGACACCGGAGTTAATATGAAAGGCGTAGTAGCATCCGGATTAAATGAAGGACCCACAAGGAAGAAACCAGAATGAATCATTGCAAAACGAACTTGTTCTACGCTCCTCATCAAGAACAAGACAACAAACTACACGGACATGAATAAGAATTGGAAAGATAAACAAAGAACAGGGGTGGTTCTCGTGAAAGGATAACCAAAACAGAATGAGCAACCCAAGCACAAAGACAACCAAAATCTCACAAGAATTACTCGTAATGATTAAAGAAGAAACAGAACCCACTTTAAGTCAAAAACAAACTATTCAAATTCATGAAATTCCCATGTCTCAACTACAAGGTATTCGGTGAGACAAAATATCAAACACCTATCGTGCAGTCTCAAAACTGCCAATTCAGAGAGAAGCTTGAAAAGGGTATCTCAGAACAAACAAAGAATCGATAATGGAGTGTATATAGAAGCAAAAAAAAAAAACAAAAGCAAGAGAAAGCAACAAAAACGGTTGGAAAAGAAGACAAGGAAGGTGGAGTTGGGTCGAAGAGGGTCACCAGAAAATTCAACAAAAAAGAAGAAAAAATAAAGAAACAGAAAACCCCAAGAAGAGAAGATAATCCCAACTTTGATTACAAGTGAAATCAACAATCAAACAGTTAAGAAAACACAGCAAAAGGCGTTGGCCTAACTTCAAATACAAAACAAAAGCCCGAAATAGAGAAGAAGAAGAAGAAGAAGAGATAAATCAACCTTTATTGGAAGAGTGAATGGTTGGCCACCAAATCCAACAAGCAAGATTGAAGGGGGTGAGATATTTAAAGCAAAGAGAGAATGGCGGTTGGCCACACACCATTGTTGAAGAGAGGGGAAGCTCAGAGTGGCCGGCCCCTCATTTCAAATGGCGACGTGGATGGAGACCTAATCCATAACTCAAAACACCAACCATCATTTGCTTGATTCTTCTTCGTAATTTTGTTTGATTGATTTGCTACTCAATCTGATGATAGAGACCCTTTGTTTTTAGAAACAGAATTTCTTTAGATTTTTAATTTTGAAAGTGCTCTAACTCAAATCATTTTAATTTTTAAATTTTTATAAATAGGTCACCAAGTAATATTTATAGATACCTCTATTAAATCTAGTTTATACTAATTAAGCTTCATGAGGGAATAACAATGGTTATAAGATAATATTAAATATGTTTAAGTAGTATATGCTAAATTATATTATGTAATTATATGTAAGGATAATATTAATTACTTAGAGGGTGTTTGTTATGAGATTTTGGAAGAGTATTTCAAACTAATATCTACTAAATACTCTTAAAAAAAAAACATCCAAACGAGATTTTGATTGTAATCATTACTTTTAAATATTCAAAATAAATTATGATTCTAAATACTAATTTTAAATGTTCTTAAAAACTACGTCTAAATAAACTTTTGATTATAAACATTTTACTTCTAAATACCTCAAAATAAATTTTCATATCCAAATCAACTTTTTATTGTAATCATTGCTAATCATTACTTTTAAATACTCAAAATAAATACTTATTATAAATACTAATATTAATACTCTTAGAACTACATCCAAATAAACCGTTGAATGCAACTATTACTTCTAAATATTCAAAATAAATCTTTATTCTAAATAATGATTTAAAATATTTTTAAAATCTCGATCCAAACATCTTTACATAAAATGCATGTGTTCAAAGTAAGAGCATTTGTACGGACATACTTGATTTAGATTCGATAGTTTACACACACTCCAGAATCTTTCAACTTCAACCAGGCATGCAATCTTTCAGCTATTCAAATTACATCAACAGCCAAGAACAAACTGCTTAAAACCTTTACTGCAAAGTTATCTTAATGCCGAACACCCGAGGTTCTTTTCAAGACTCGAGTTTTGGAATTCGAAAGCTTTATTCTGTTTCTGTTGACAAAAACAAGGAAGAAAAGAAGTCGAGTATTCCCAACTCGAATAAACGAACAGCATTATGAATACAGTGACAAGCTCTCAAAATGTAATACAAATATCAACCTGATTTTATGTATTACTCTCAAAAATAAAATAACTTTACAAGGAAAAAATAAACACATAACCAGTATAATAAATAAACATAACTTTCAAATTTATTACAATTCAAATGGGGGAGTTCTCTTGCAGCAGTGGGAATGAATCACAAAAGAATTGATGGAGTTGCAGAAACCACAAGCTTCATAAGAATACCACAATTTACAAACAAAAAATAATGTTTGTCTAGTTGCAATTTTCTTTATCTTTCTCCTTTCCCTTATTTTTCTTTCTCCTTTCCCTTATTTTCACCAAGAACAAATTCAACGTACAAATCCTTGAGTGCTATGACGACCGTGGTAATCAACGGTCCCATAATCGCGCCCTGTAATGAATGAATAATATATATAGCTTTCAGGCAAGGAAGCTAGAGTATAACAAATATCATTTGTTACAATTTTAGATCAAAGTCAATATTTGACATAATTTCAACTAGTAATTTCTTTTTCCTTTTTCATGAGACATGAGAATTTCTTTGATAAGTAAAAATTTGAACAGAGGGAGGAGAAAAGAAACCCAGAGGTGTTCCCAGTGGCCCTTTTACACCAATATAAAGTTATTATCAAAAGAGTGTCAAAAGGCTCCGTGGTTTTGCACAAGATGATGCTATTTCTCTTTAACCAAAGTGTTAGTTGATATAATTAAATTTACCTCAATCTATCAGCTTACGCTTTTAAATTGATTGGTGATTTACATAATTCAACATGGTATCAGAGCAAGAGGTCATAAGTTCGAATTCCCATTGAAAATTGTAGGACATTTCTAAAATTTTCTAAGTCCACAAGTGAGGAGGAGTGTTAGTCAATATAAATCTACTCCAATCTATCGGCTTAAGCTTTTAAGTCGATTGGTGATTACACAATTCAATACAAAGTTTCAAAAGGAATGTTGTATTGAGCAGCTTCTAAAAAGGCAGAGGCTTGGGCTTAGGCATGCCTAGGCTTGGCACCTGATGTTGCGACTAAGGCATGCCTAAGCTCAAGACAGAGATCTAGCGCCTGAACTTGTGACTTAGGTAAGGACGTAGATGCCATCCCCTGAATAATTGTAAGAAAAATATGTTTTACTAACTCTAAACACGTAACATCCTTGCGTTTAGATTTTTTTTTTTTTTTTTTGGTTCAGTATTAACTAAAAATTACTTTACAAACCCTTAGGGGACGTTTGGATGAATAATTGTGGAGTGATTATTTTGAATGATTAGAAATGAAAAATTATTTTAAGTGGTTTTAAAGAAGAAAATGTAGTAATAGCTCGTTTGTATGAAGTGTTTAGAGTGATTATAAAAGCTTGTTTAGCTCTATAAAAGAGTTAAACAAATATCCTCTTTTGTATCTTAGCGAGTAAGCTATTGCAAGTTAGTGCACCTTAAGCTTTTAAAAACACTCCAATGGAGAATTATCCACAAAATGTCACTCCTTTAAAAGGGTGCCCCAAAAAGGTGAAAGCAATCAGTCAACCATGTTCGATGGACCAATGGGTCAGCTGAAAGTAACTCGTGATCATTTTCAATGTGAGATACATCTAAAGAGTGGATCGTTGGATTTGTTTAGACGAGAAGATTGAACATTACTCTTTTAGGGACATTGTTTTAAACAGCTAAGGGTATTTTTGTGGTATTTTTTTCTGGAGACCAGAGTGATTTGTATTTTGGGAACTAATAAGGCTTTTGCAGAGAATGAGTATTTCTCCTGAATCATATTGAAATGTCTCATTTTCATATTAGAAGAATCATATTGAAATGTCTCATTTTCATATTAGAAGTTCTGTCATTTAACTTTTTCAAGGAAAAAGAAAATGAGGATAGCAGATGTCCCCAACCACCCAGTTGAAGCTCAACTAAAAACTAGGGGTAAAAGAAAAAACTGTATGATCAACTCTAGTCGAAAACCAGATCGGTAATTGGAATTCAGAACTTATCTTGGAAATGAAACAACTATGCCCCGCTTGATAACCATTTTGTTTTAAGTTTTATATTTTTAAAAATTAACCCGAACACCTACTATAAACTAAAGTTTTCCTTATTTTAATATCTACCACTTACCCTTGTTATTAAAAACCAAACTGAAGTTTGAAAACTAAAAAAAAGACAATTTTCAAAAACTTGTTCTAATTTTTTTAATTTGGTTAGGATTCAATTACTTTCTTAATAGATTTATGAAACTCTGATTAGAGAATTTGAGTGAAAACAAACTTAAATTTCAAAACTCAAAAAAAAAAAAATGAAATGGTTTTTCAACAGGGTGCTACAAATTTTAATAAGAGATTGATATCAGTCAAACAGTAGTTTGCCAGCAAATTTAGACACTAAATCAATCAAA
>JBBMEG010000001.1:6366992-6392547 GCA_037832605.1 Cyclanthera cordifolia | reverse complement strand
AGAAAAACTTATAGTTTAGTTAAAAAAAAAATTTTCTCGTGTTGATTTAAATTCAAGGGGATTTTTCATATTTAGCAAAAAAATTCAAAAAAAACTTTATATATAGCAAAATTTTGAAAATATTTTCTATATAGTAGAAAAATTGACCGTTTATGTAAAATGACCAAAATGTCTTCACCTTAATACTACTGCTATCAAATAAATTGAAAATCAAATATCGATTTTTAAAACTGAACATGTGAGGCTGGTATTGAATTAGATTAACACCAAACAATGAAATCACTACGTGATCAACATTTTCGATAGTAGAATTATATTTTCGAACATTGAAACACTAAAATCAATACAACTTAAATCACTTAATTTATATCGTTGGAGGAGACCAAAAGGCACATTTACACACCATCAATATGACAAACTTTCCCCATTCTCGTTAACAAAGGAGGGATATAAGTGTAATTTCACGAGCAACTAAATAAGCAAATGAATCTGATCGAAGATGTTAAGAGTTGGGCGGAATTGGGCTTTACATGGTTTGTGTTGGGTTGAAATAAGAAATTTTTTTGAACCAATTCAAATTTTCGAGTCATTTTATAAATCTGTCACTTATTACGTATTAAAATGAGTTAGCTCAATCTTATATTTTTTTAGTCGAGTTGAATTGATATGTGTGTGTGTGTTTTTTTAAATAGTTTTTATAACAATTGGCAGCTAAGAAACTCGAATCTCATAACCCTTAGTTATTGAACACACATTAATGTTGGCACGTATGGAAGACTATATGCGCATCCATCATAATGTATGAGTTTTTTTTTTGGGGTCTTTTTTATTAGTCTCCCTCCAATTTTCTAGTACGCAAAATTTTCTTATAAAAAAGTTGCTATTTATATATATATATTTTAAAATTTCTTATTATACGTGAAAAATCTTCTAAATATCATCATTACTTTGCCTAGAGTGGGTTGAAATAGAAAAAATAGAACCAATCTTAGAATTGGCCCAACTCAACTAAAACTATGACATGTTTAGCTACGGCGAGAAGAGAATGGAATGAAAGATATGAGACAAAAAGAGGAAAACGAGAGTAAATTAGTAATTGATGTGATAATATCATATCAAACAGTGGGAATGAATCACTTTTTTTATTATTTTTTATTCCTTCTCATCGTACTTTTTTTTTTGAGACAAGCAGAAAAATATATTAATCAACAAAGAAACAAGTCTTACAATCCTCCTCCACACTGGAGGCCACCAAAGGGGGGTCAAGACCCCTCCAAAAACAAGATCTATCACCCAAAGAAGAGAATGAAAAGTTCCAAACAACATCGAAGTCACACGAGTGCTTAGCCAATAAATCAGCCACCCTATTATAATTTCTATCACAATAGGAAAATAGCACAACCCAAACCCTAGCAGAAAGGGACCTAATATCATCAATAATGTTCCTTTTCACCCTCCTTAACATTATTTGAGTAAATTTTGATGACCCTAAAAGAGGAAGGAGACTTTGGGAATACACCTTTGACTAAATTTTCTTTAAAAAGAAAAAGAAATAAATGATAATAATTTGGAAGAGAGAATGTGGTCGAATAAATGAAACACATAATGTAAAAAAAAGGGGCGCATGGCCAAAAGTTTGCCTCCCTAATCATTTGAAGTTTGGGGATCCAACGTTAATAATTTCCTTCTGCCCTTTACACTTTTCCTTCTTATATATCTTCCTCCATTCAAAAGGATCACAACGTATACTAAATTACTAACCTTTTTTACTTTTATATATATATATGTGTGTGTGTATTTATTTATTTATTTTATTTTATATTTTAAGTGAGTAGTCTCCTCTCATGTTTTAATATCATTTTTAATTGTGTTTTTTTGCTGATAGAGGTTGACCTACAACAATAATTTGGATTTAAATTTGAACATTTATATAAGTTTAAGACAAAATTATACAAGTCAACGAAACCAATAGCTTACAACATTTGTATGAGTTCATAATTTATAAACTCATGAGTTCGAGTTGGTTATCCCAAGTTATTATTAATTAAGAAAAATGGTTACAGTTATATAAAATAAACGACCAAATCAAAATGTGATTTTTTTTTTTTTAACTTAAACGCTCAAACAAAACTAAAAACAATTGTACGACTTTTATTTTAAGCTAAATTATCAAATGTACTCTTTAATTTTGGAGCTTTTATCAACGTTACCTCTAAATTTTAATATTATACAAAATGATTGAAAAATATTCTTGAATTGTACAAAATGTTTCAGAAATATCTATATATGTTGTTAAATTTGGATGGAAATTTTGTACTTTTAAAAAAATGCTAGTTAACTCCACAATAATGATAATGTTGAGATGAGTCAGGTCAGGCAGAGATTTGTTCATTTTTTATTTTTAAGTTGAATGACAACTTGTCATCATTTTATTTGGTGAGCTCCATTTCTAAATTTAACTATTTGAATCATTTAGCTTCTTAAAATTGTTTGAATTTAACATTGCATCGAGGCTGTCCCAAGGGACGACACATTGATAAAGGGGTGGGGGACGTTGTGGACATGTTCTTCAAGCAGTTTGAGTACGTTCAAGATCGTTGAGAATGCTTAAAATGGAAAACTCTTAAACTATCCTGAGTTTTGGTCTTGTGACGTGGTATCAAGCCCTCGATGTAGTATGACTCATATCTTAACATTGGTAGCACGGTAGAGATTGTAACTTTCCTTGACCTGCAGACTAGCTTCGATAGGTTGTGTTGATGATTTTATAATGTCCCACTCCTTTAATTGTCAATTAATTTTGAGATGGATGAGAAGAAAAGTTGTAATGTTATGATTTATTTGGGTTAATCGATTCAACAAATTTTGAATTGGTCAAAAATCTCTTTATAATTTATTAGAGGTATTTATGAAATATTTTGTAAAATTGGAAATATTCTTTTAAAAAAAAATTAAGACAAAATTAAGAAAGTTGTTGTTCATTGTTATATTTGATAATTTAACCTTTACTTTATATGACTGAGCTGTGGGGACACTCACAAATCGCAATGGTCGCATTAATTCCGATGGTCACGGTCAATGAATCAAAAGATAAATAATTATAATAAAAATAAATAATCAACTGGCAGTTAGAATAATTACCGAACCGTTGATTTTGGAATGACCATTCGTACTATTGTGTGAGCAATGTACACTATCAAAACCGTAATTCTATGTCCGACGTGGCATATAGCTTACACGTGTCATTATATTATTTGTTTACTATAATGACAAGTGTAATAACCAACATCTGAAGACGACTGACTTATTTAATATTTAATTATTGATGCCGTTTGGTATGGGGTTTCTGACGGTGCTTCGTTTATTGACGTCTGGCTTTAAGGCCTTTCTTCTTGCCGTTAATCAACGGCCGTTGTCCGAGAATATTCTTCCATTTTCAAATTTAAAATTTGAATATTGATTTTTTGGGTTTATTTATTGTAATTTGTTTTATTTATAGTGGACAAAATTTTATTGGAATTGTCTCTCAAGGTATACATATATAAACATTGGCTTTCAAAAAATACACATAAACATTGGAATTCGTACATCATAACAAATTAAAAGAAAGTATTGTAAGTTGTTTGTATTTTGATTGAAAAAAGGGATTATTTAAGTATTATTTTTTGGTTTAATTACAATTAGAATAAAGAGATTCAAATATATAATTTCATAGTCATTAAATACAATAATATCGTTCAACAACTATTTAAAAAAAAACACTAAACTACTTTTAGTGTTGATTATTAAATATTACAATTATTGAGGATAGGAGATTCGAACCCGTGATCTCATGGTTGTTTTGCGTTTATTGATGTTATTAAATTAGTTCTTTTGTCACAAAAAAAAAAAAAACTTAATATATTTAATTGTTGATGAAAAGGGGTTAATTCATCAAGTATACACACCAATTACTTTATAAATATTAAACAATTGTGATACACAAGTGAAAAGCAGAGTGATAATAAAGAAAAAAGAAAAAGAAAAAGCAAAGGGGTATAGCTCATTCAACTCCAAACAAACAATAACAATAAAATTTTCAATAAATACCCATAAAAAAAAAACTACAATTAAATAATATTTGTACTGCAATAATTAGTTTTAAATATTTAAATAAATCTTTAGATACAAATTTTAATAAATAATACTCATAAATATTTAAAATAATTTAAAAAATTACATTTAAACGAGTTTTTGATTACAATAGTTACTTTTAAATACTTAAAATATATTTTTATTTTAAATATTCATAAAAACTACGTCTAAACAAACTTTTAACTATAATCATTATTTTCAAATACTTAAAACAAATCATCGTTTTAAATATTAATTATAAATACTTTTAAAATCTCAAAATTCACTCACCAAACTAAAACTAAAAAAAAAAAAATAGTCTTACAAAAATAAAAATACAGAGTTTTGGCCACCCCTTTTCTTTTAAACATGGAGGCCATAAACACTCCATAACGTTACAATTCAAACCTTCTTTAGATTCTTCATCACTCTTTCTCTCTCTCTTCATCAATTTCACTCTCTCACTAAAAACCTCCCCACGTTGAAGGAGCACTCAATAAAACCGATTCTGATTTTTGTTTTTTTTTTTTTTTTTGGAAAATTCTCATCTCAACGATCACGAGAAGCTCGTTAAACTTCTCACCAATCCGTGCTACTAATTAATTTTCAAGGAAGTCGAAGATTCGTCACTGGTAAAGACTTTGATATTTTCACTTGTAAGATAATTTGATTTTAGCCGAAACGATTCGGGAATCGACATTTTCTTTTTTTGACGATGTTGATTCTTTTCAGGTTGTGAGAACAGAGAAGGATTTCAATTCGAATTCGATTGTAAATCTGCGTGTTGTAGGAAAGGATTTCGAGATTCTTGGAAGGAGAAATCGAGTGTGATTCATCAAAAATGCCGCAGGAATTAAGTTTTAGGAATTCGATTTTGACGTCTCCGCACAAGAATATGAGAGGATTGAAGGCTCTGGTTGCGAATTGTAACGACGCTTCGAATTCTGCGATTTCTGAGGAAGTTATCAACGACGATGAATTGGCTCAGCGCAAAGCGGAAGAAGCCGGTAAGATTTTAAAATCATTGTATTTTTTTTTTCGATTGATTCTTTCTGATCGAAGAGTTTTGAGTTACATTCAATTTCTTTCTCTCTTTAATTATTATTATTTAGTTTCGGATTAAATTTCTGGATGACTCTGCAATTCAAGATTTTCGCCAAGTTGTTCAACCTCTTCCCTCTTTTGAATTTTTTTTTCTAAGTTTTCTCTTTACACCCACTTTATTTCTTCACACATACACCATTTCTAATATCTATTATCTATTTTTATTTATTTTTTTCCCTCTCTCTCAATTTGAAAACCACTGCAAACAGTGTTTCCCTTCAGGCAGAAAGTACACTTGCCACATCTCAAAATTCCAACATTAAATTTTCTTACATTACTAATTTTTATTAAACATCTAAATTACTATTTTAGCCTCGAAAGTTGTTTTTTTTTCTTCTCGAAATTTAGCAATTGGAGTAGGAAAATTTGAACACTTAGATCATAATATAAACCTATGTTGATTGAGTTAGGGATGATTTATTTTTTTTTTTAAAGGCGATTTCTTATATTCAAGTTGAAATTGTAATAACTATTGAGTTACATTTGTTGTCGTGTTTTTACTTTCTTAAATTTTCGAACTAACTTCTAATTCATGAGATCTATGAATGGTAGGGGAAGACAATATACTTTTTTTGATAAGAGAGTAGAAACATTTTCCAGATATTTAATACTAATCAGAAATGGGAAATGATTAAAACTCAAGTATATTGGATGTATTTATAAGGGGTAAAATGATAATTTGACAACCAACACTTATTTTAATGCCTATAAATAATAATGACGTTTGGGATGGTGAGATAAAACTAATTCCACTAATTCAGGAAAAGTTAGTTGGGGGAAGGACAACAGAACAATAAAGGAAAAAAAAAGAGAGTTAAAGTCGTGGGAGTAATGTTGCAAATGAGCCCAGAATTTCGCTTCAAGTAATCTGGGGCCATCTTCTAAAGAGATAGGTCTAATTTTAGCCGAAAGAAGAATGTTGTTCTCTCTCTCTCTCTCTCTTTCTTTCTTTATTTATTTTTTTTATCTTTTTAAATGGAACAATTATTTAGTTATATTTTTGAAAGAGGAGCTTTGATCTCCATCATAAGTGTTATATATGAAATGGAAGAGAAATAATTGTATTGACTAAAATAAAACCTTTGGGTCATCTACCCACTAACTTTTACCCACACGTTGTCAGATTACTCGATTATATTCAAGTTTCTCCAATGGCTGAATTTGGTATTAAAGGATAGTTACCGTTAGGAATAGGAAAAAAGCTAGATTGTAAATTTTAATTTTCTTTCCTTTTCTTTTTTTTTTTCCTTTTTTTTAAAATTTTAATTTAACCATAATTGAAGTTGGGTTTCGAACACTTGACTTCTTGATCTTGTTCATTAAGTCGTACATGATGTCACCGTAAATTATTAATCACTAATTCGTAGATGAGGTAACTATAGCTCTATTTTTTTAAGAAAAAATATGACTGATGACCCCAAAAAACAGAGCCCATTGATGTGTTCTTCCCATGTTTTAATTAGGCGTGAGTGAAGTTCCATTCTAATACTTCATATATTACTATACTCTTAGTTTTGATGTTACCGGTAAGTTGCAGTAAGTTGTTATGACTAGAAGTCATGTTATATAAAAATAGGTAGAATTTCCATTTTCTAAGTTTGTATGACCTGTTCCATGAGTTCAATAAAAGGTATTTTTAGAATGAATACTAGTGCGCTGTTTAAAGAATTTACTGTAAGAGTTCATTTTTTTCAAAGGTTAGGAGTGAAATTTGAGAATGACAGAAGTATGAGGATGAAGTTGTATATGCAACTTTTCATTTATTTTTGTAAAATGTGAAATTTGAAAGGATTTGATTTTTATTCTATCAATTCAGAATATATAAGAAGCTGTAAATATTGATGGGAACATGAAGCTGAGACCATGAAGTCTAAGAGGGTAGCTTAATTTATGAACTTGATCACAAGGGAAATTTGTTCAAAATCAGTCTGCACTTCCTGAGAATATAATGTACAAAATCAGTTGCTGTGTT
This sequence comes from Cyclanthera cordifolia, assembly GCA_037832605.1. Classification (NCBI taxonomy): domain Eukaryota; kingdom Viridiplantae; phylum Streptophyta; class Magnoliopsida; order Cucurbitales; family Cucurbitaceae; genus Cyclanthera; species Cyclanthera cordifolia. The sequence continues at coordinate 6,385,358 of JBBMEG010000001.1, read as the reverse complement.
TTAAAAATATAAGCTTGCGATGAGTCGTACACTTGTTGAGAGCACTTCTTAAAATATGTTTAAGAGAATAAAAAACATACAAAATGATGAGTTAGAGAATATAATTTTAGATAATAAAGCTGTAATCAAACATGCCATTAGGTTTGGTCTTTGAGTTTTGTAATAAAATTTCTTATTTATATTTATGAGTGTGTATTTCCAGCATCCAGGAGGTATCAAGCAGCAGAATGGCTACGCCAAATGGATCGTGGGGCATCGGTAGTACTGTCCAAGGAGCCCTCTGAAGAAGAATTCTTTCTCGCACTTCGTAATGGCCTTATTCTCTGCAACGTTCTCAACAAAGTCAATCCTGGTGCTGTTCTCAAGGTCATAATATATATTTTTTTAGTTTTATTGACTTCATTCGTCCATGTGTATATTTCTGAGTGGGAATAGTTCAAGTGGGGGTGAAAAATGTTGTAATTTTTTATAATAGGTGGTGGAGAGTCCAGTTGTTACAGTTCAGTCAGTTGAAGGAGCTGCACAATCTACAATCCAGTATTTTGAGAACATGAGGAACTTCTTGGAGGCAGTTAAAAACATGAAGCTTTTGACATTTGAAACTTCTGACTTGGAAAAGGTTCTATCACCTTAATTAGCTTGTGTTACTAGTTTTTCTCTTGGTCACAAATGGCATTATCTCAATATAATTCATTCTATTTGAGTTAGTTGGAAACTTTCAGTCAAAATGTTTATATTTTGGTTGGCATAATTTGATGCGTGCAGGGAGGTACTTCGGGTAAAGTTGTAGAGTGTATTCTCTGCTTGAAAGGATATTATGAGTGGAAACTAGCTGGTGAGATTGGGGTTTGGAGATATGGTGGAACTGTACGGATCCAATCTCTTGCCAAAAATTCTCCATCCATTACTGAAAGTGAGAGTACAGATGAGTCGGTAGGCGAATCAGATTCGTCTCAGTTCGAGCAGCTACTGGACTTCCTCCATCTTTCTAATGAAGTTTCAGTTGAAGAATCAAGAACTTGCAGTGCTCTTGCTTTTCTTTTTGATCGTTTTGGACTCAAACTTCTACAAGCTTACCTCCGAGAGAGTAATGGGATCGAAGATTTTCCTTTAAATGCAATGGTAGGTAAGGTCCTTTTCTTGTTATACCTTCTTTTTTGGCTTCAAAAAGTTTACTTCAAATGAATCTGACGTTACATATTATAAAAACTGTAGGTAATTGATGCATTACTTAACAAGGTTGTCAAGGATTTCTCAGCCCTGCTTGCGTCTCAAGGCACTCAGGTAATTGATGCAACATTTCAACAGAATCCACGGTAGTTTATTGAGCTCTTAAGTTTTATCTCTTTGTTTCTACAGCTTGGGCTCTTTCTTAAGAAAATACTCAAAAGTGACTCTAGTTCACTATCAAAATCTGAGTTCATAAAAGCAATTTCTCAATTTATCAACCAAAGAGCTAGTATGGCATCAAGTGACATCTCCAAATTCTGCGTTTGCGGAGGAAAACGTGAGGTTATTCATAGAGCTCCTGCTGGCTATGAAGATCTAGTTCATGCACAAAAGAATCAAATTCAGGTCTTGATTCTTACTATATATGCCTTGAGCAGTCCGTTTCGTCTAAATTGTGTCAACAATAGCAGTAGGCTCATTGACCAGTCGATTTTAGTTTGTGAATACCCCTTTTCTTATTTTTTTTTTTTTCTTAATACTTCGATTCTGTTGCACTTCAGGAGCTAAAATCAGCATTTCAAGAAACCAAACATGAAGTTGAACACATGCAGTCTCAATGGAGTGAAGAAGTTGAAAGGCTAGGTGAAAACTCCAACCTTTTTTGCTTTTCTTTTTTCTATTCAATTGTACCTTTTCAGTTACTATGAATTTGACATTCTTATATTCTATTTATTTTCCTAGGACATCATCTCATGGGCCTTGAGATGGCTTCCTCTTCTTACCACAAGGTCTTGGAAGAGAATCGTATTCTTTACAATCAAGTTCAAGACCTTAAAGGTAATAACAATTTACTTCTTTCGTATTATGATAACAACTATATTGTGTTGGAGGTATGTCCGACACTAGACACGCATCAATTAATTGTTAAGCAAACACGCAAGACGCACGTTCAATATTTGTATAATTGTGTATTATTTTTAAAAACTATATTTGTAAGCAGCATGTTCTTGGTTTTAATGTTCAATTGCTTAAAAGAGGAGGTCTTGCTCAACCTGTGCTTCTTGGATAATGAGAATAATTGGATTTAGTGCTGAAAAAAATGTCATTTTGTGAACACAGGAACAATAAGGGTCTACTGTAGAGTGAGGCCTTTCTTACAAGGACAAGCAAACCAGCATTCTACAGTAGACTACATTGGAGAAAATGGAAACATTATGATTGCAAATCCTCTAAAGCAAGGAAAAGAAGCAAGAAGAGTATTTTCCTTCAATAAAGTCTATGGAACTAATGTTACCCAAGGTATATTATAATTAAGATTTATAACTTGCGTTATTTATACAACCATAGCCTGTTTGTATGGATGACATATGAGGACTTTGAATCAAATACTAATAGCTAAATATAATATATTGCTTTATCCGCAATTAAATTGCTATTAGATGTCACTTATGATAACTTTCTTGCAATTTTTTGCAGAACAAATATATATTGATACTCAACCATTGATCAGATCGGTTCTTGATGGTTTCAATGTATGCATCTTTGCATATGGACAAACTGGCTCGGGAAAGACTTATACAATGGTAAACACTGAGCTCATCACATTGTCCATTAGTACAAGAGAAGGGAACTTGAATATCATTTTTGTGATATTTCTAGATATAAACCAATTCTGTATATCTTCTTGTAGATAAATATAGCACTACAAATGTTCTTTTTCTTGCAGAGTGGCCCGGATTTGATGACTAAGGACACGTGGGGAGTTAATTATCGTGCTCTCAATGACTTATTTGAAATATCAAATACAAGGTTGGATATGATTAAGTATGAAGTTGGAGTTCAAATGATTGAAATATACAATGAGCAAGTGAGAGATTTGTTAGTCAGTGATGGCTCAAACAGAAGATATCCTTTTAAACTACAAAGTTGCAGAGTAAAATTTGTGCTATGACAAAAATAACTTCTCTTTTATTGATTATCTCTACAATTATATTCGTTTTCTTAACAGTTTGAACATTAGATATACGAAACAACTCTCAACTCAGTGGTCTCAATGTGCCTGATGCAAGTTGGGTTCCTGTAACATGTACTCAAGATGTTCTTAGTTTGATGAGAGTTGGCCAGAAGAATCGAGCTGTTGGTGCTACGGCTTTAAATGAGAGAAGTAGTCGTTCGCACAGGTAGAGGTTTTTCTCTTTTTGGCTTAATCGTACCAAACCGAATTCTATCTAAATGTTTTTGCTTCTGCATCTTGCTATAGTGTTTTAACAGTTCATGTCCTTGGAAAAGATTTAGTCTCTGGATCCATCCTTAGGGGGTGTCTTCATCTGGTAGACCTAGCTGGCAGTGAAAGAGTGGATAAATCAGAAGCTGTTGGAGACAGACTAAAGGAAGCACAGCATATAAACAAATCCCTCTCTGCACTAGGAGATGTGATTTCTGCTCTTGCTCAAAAGAGTGCACATATCCCTTACAGAAACAGCAAACTTACTCAGCTTCTACAAGATTCTTTAGGTAAACATTTCAGCATTCTGTAGGATGATACTCCTTCTTGGCTTTTTGTTACAAATGTTATGGAAATCAAATTACGGCTAGTCTCAAGGTCCAATAGATGTGTGATTTAACATAATTTAACATGATATCAAAGCATAAGGTCATGAGTTCGAGTCCCTACCAAGTCATTTCCTCCCCATTTAAAATTTAATTCCACTTGTAAGACATTTCTCAAATTTTTAGCTTTTAAGTTGATTGGTGGTTTAATATGATTCAACAGATTAGAAACAAGTTATAATATGTTCTACATTTTCTTTAACAAACAGGTGGACAAGCTAAGACATTGATGTTTGTACATATAAATCCCGAAGTTGATGCACTTGGAGAGACAATTAGCACGCTTAAGTTTGCGGAGAGAGTTGCCTCCATAGAATTAGGGGCAGCACGCTGTAATAAAGAAAATGGCCAGATTCGAGAACTTAAAGACGAGGTTAGCTCTGACCATTCTTTTATCTTCTTTTTCTTTCCATTAGTGAGTACTTAACTTTGTGCTTCACACTTTGGTTCAGATATCGATTCTTAAGTTGACATTGGAGAGAAAGGATGAAGAGCTTGAACAACTAAAGAGTGGCAATGCACGAGCCTTGTTAGAAAATCAGAAGCCAAGAGCTGCCTCGCCCTTTCGTGTTCTAAGACATGGTAGTACCAATGGAGTTTCTAAGCCTGAAAATAGTCAACGGCCTCTGGATGATGCTAAAACTTTCGAGGTAAACAAAACCTATTTATTGGCACCTATGTCTAGGAAAAAATGTTCGACTACCATGTTGGTTGAATTTGACAATGGTATCTATTTAGTTCAGTTGGTTGATTTTGAGGATGATATAAAAGTCATTTGTAAATCATTTAGAGGGTGTTTAGGGTAAGAAGAATGAAAATGATTACGAAGGGAATAAATCTTTACACACGTTTGGACTATCTATCGACAGATATTTCCCTCATTATCACTATTCATTCCTTCCATTCTCCCCATGTTCACTATTTTGGTCCCCACAATCATTTTCTATATTCAAAACATAAGCAACGACTTCCACACATAATCATTCACTACACCACAAACGCATATAACGACTCCTCAAATCATTCTCTTCTCTCCAAATACAGTAAATCATTTATGGTGTTTAGGGAAAGAAGAATGAGAATAATTATTGTATTTTCATTTTTCCCATAATCATTCACATTTTTCTTGCCCCAATTGTCCGGTTAGAAATTTGTGAATTGCAATGCTCAATTCATCCCACTCAAATGAGGTCTTCGAGCACTACCAAACATCTTAACAGAATCAATTTCAGCTCGATCTAAAAAAAAAGCAGTTCTATTCAGCAGAGATACTCTAACGGCTCTAACTACCTAAGCACTAATCCCTAGGCATTCCCTAAACCTATATATATATACACACACACACATACATACTTAGCTTAGTCTAATGATAGGCATGATCGGAAAAAAAAACAGAGTGTATTGGTGGATGCATGTGCTAGTGTATTCAATTCTTTTTTGGTTTTGTAAAGACGTAAAGTATAAAAAACAAAAATACCTGAGTTCTCCCGTGGATGTAGGTCATTTTGTTGCTGAACCACGTAATTCTTCTTTCTCATCTCTTTACCTTACTTCTCTTTTCATCTCTCTATGCCTTTGCTTGTATTTTTTGGTGATGATGATTCTCACACAGAGAAGAAAAAGAGTTATGGGGTGTTTGGATTTGGAGGAGAGGAGGAGGAAGAGTTGAACTCCTTGTTTATTTTTAGTACATCATAACCAGTCCCTAACTCCTGAGGACTTTATATCAAATTTCATCTAAAATAAGCGTCTTGTCTCCTAAACACAAATTCCAACAAAATTTTTTTGAATCTCTCATCTCTAAAACACCAGTCTCCAAACAAATACTTCATATTCTTAAATCACTTCATTTCCTCTTCTTCCTCCTCTTCCTCTCCTCTCCTCTCATCAACCCAAAATCCAAACACACCTTTAGTGTATAAGAGGAAAAATCATAGATCAAAGAGAAAGAACTTCAGCCTAAGAGAAAGCTCTGGCAAAAAATCAGTCGAGCAAAGGAGTTCATACCTAGATTGAGGATCATCAACATAAGAGAAAGCTTTGGCGAAAAATCACCAGAGCTTCGCTTTGAGAAGGCATCGATTCAAAGAAGGAAGCTGTAGTGCGTGAACAATTCGAGACGGGAGGGTTTTGCTCGACCTATTGGTCTTGCAACGTGTCTCACATCCAACTGCATGAGAAAAACCTCATCTTGATCGTGGAAAGATCAGAATCGCTCTTTCTCACTCAATCGGGCTTGAAGTGAAGCAGGGCACGGGTTTGAATTCGGGTTCAGATAGGATTCTCCAACATTGGAGAATAGCTTTTCGGCTTGAAGATTGAACCTTCTTTTGTGCTCATTTTGAAGGTCTTGGTCTGTTTCTGCAGGCCTGAGAGCATTACATGCTCACGTAAGGTTCTGAACGTGATATATTTCCAATAAAAAGTTAGTAACAATGGGAGACAAAAAGAAACATGCCTTTCCAAACGGTGTTTGAAAATTTAAAACATTTTGAAACAATTATTTAAAAGGTTTTACTTGGCTCCAAAATCCACAGTCATATAATCTAACTCTCTTATTTTATATGTTTTAACAACATTTTGGTGATATCAGGCTAGAAGCTACTCTTCAGGAAAGCAAAGAAGGTCAAGATTTCCCTCAACATTCACAGAGAAAGATGCAATCAAAATGCCCTTCTTAGCAGAAGAGAGATCAACATCAAGTTCAAGCTCTGGAAACCCAAGGTCACCATCTCCACCAGTGAGGAGATCAATATCAACAGATAGAGGTGCCCTATTAAGAAGCAAGATCAAAACGGAGACGAACGAGAACCAACCAATAGCAAAGCCTACATTTCCAGGGAGAGTACCCGTTAACAAGTCAATCGTCTCCGTTCCAGCAATCGATAATAGAGGAAGAGTAAACATCAGTTCCCAAGAGCATGGGAACTTCTCTGATCCATCATTGCTTGGCATCCAAAAATCAATGGCCTCAACAAAAAAGAAACAACAACTACTAGTTTGCCAAGAAAACAATGAAGATGAACACCAGTTGAAGCAGACTCTCAACACAATGCAAGGTGGTGCAAGGAGAAGCAGAAATGAAGGAAGAAGTAGAGGAAAGCAACAGCAGTTATCTGGTGCAGCAGCTAAGATTAATAATCAGAAGCAGCCTGAGCATGTTGTGGTAACAACATTACTTACTGATATTACTTCGGATGCAAGGAAGACTGATTTCTCTGAAATGGAGAATGATCATTTTCTTGTGGGACTGCCTCTTGATGGTGCTTTGAAGGTGAAAAAAACTCGCCAGAACTTCCCAAGGAACTCTCAGAATCAGGAACCACCAAGGTACGATATGATTATATATTAAGTCCACGTTTCATAACCATTTGGTTATTTGTTTTTGAAATTTAAGCCTACAACTACTACTCCACCACATAATTTTCATTACTTTAATATATATATTTTATTTGTGTTGTTAAAAACCAAACAAACTTCAAAAACAAAAAATAAAAAATCAAAGGATTACCAAACCAGGCCTAAAAATAATCATGCAAGAAATTTGTAAAAGATTCAATGAATAGAAATAAATATTAGTTAGAGTGCTAGAAATCGTTAGTGGTTAAGAGGGTCTCGTGGAACCAAAATATTATGAGTTCAATCCATAATAGTCACCTGCCTGGGAATTAGTTTCCAAAATGTTGTAGAATAAAGAGATTTTTCTCGAGATAATAATCGAGATGTCCGTAAGTTAATGAATGTTTTCTTTATTAAATAACTGAGTTTTGTGGTTTATTATGGAGCAGAGTACCAGTTCCTGCTGTGGAAACTTTACTAACGTCGAGTAAAGTTGAGAATGAGAGTCGCATTCAAAATGAAGTTAGCAATGGATCAATGACTGAATTTAGAAGAAGTAAATCTACACCTCGCGGGAAATTTTTGGTATGATGAGGTATTAGGAATATTATTAACATCCTTATATGAACAATGAAAATATATCTGTAGCTATTTTTCTTTTTCACTTTGTTATTCTTTGTATATTAATTATAATGCTCAATTTTCTGATTGAAGTTTGTTTGTTGGAGTTATATTCCAATGTAGATCTAGCACAAGGAAGTTTGTTTAGTTGGGAGTGAAATCGAGCTTGTTTGATTCAAACTAAGAGGTGTTTTATGGTGTCATATTTGATAGATTATAGTTCGATCTTACTTGTCAAGTTCATATACATTACAAAAATTGGTGGAAATGGAATCAATGAACTTGTTAAGTATTATCAAGTTATATTAACTCACGATCTTTTAATTACGATCGCATAGTTATATTAACTTTTTGTTTTTAAATTTAAGATTAAAAAAAAAAAAATCTATTTTTAAGATTATAATATTAGAGAATTTGAACCTGTGATCCCTTAATTTTTGGATTAACATAAATATCACTAAACTATTGGTCTATTGAATAAAATTTAATTGTGACATGTTTTTATTAAGAAATGATAATAATCAAGACATGTATTATCAACAACATAGGATTTAAGTTATCAAAACTTGACAATTTTATCCAAAATACTTCTTATATACTTTTAATTATTAAAACTTGACAATTTTATCCAAAATATTGCTTGCCTACTTTTCATTGTTTGTGTGTGTAATAATGTGTTTAATAACTAATGCAATTATATAAAGTATAAACAAAAGTTTTAAAATATCAAAAAAAAAAAAGTTTTAAAATATATATAAAAAACAATTATTTGGCTAATGCCAGAGATATTATTTTATAAATAATAATCATTTGAGAAATTATAAATGTAAGATATTAAATATTATTATTTTAAAGCATTTCTAAAAATAAGTTAATAAGTTTTGTTCATGTAAATTCCTAATCAATATGTTTAATTAATTTGGTTCTCAATAAAAAGGGTTGAATATCAAACATAACCCTGAACTCTGGGTTTTTTTTTTTTTTTTTTTTTTTTTTTTTTGTAAACATGTACTTTAAATAATTAAAAAAAGTATTTTTAAATTTTAAGAATGTTTCACAAATATTCTTGTAATTAACTTTGGATGGAAATGGTTAAAGTCTGATTTCAAAAATATCTTCGAACATTTAAAAGTTTTAAAAATACTCTAATTTAAAAAACATACACATCTTTATATTTAATGAAAATTTTATTTGAATAAATACGCCAACGGTTGAAAAAATTTTATTTGATTATTTTTCTTTCCTACTCTGTATATTTTTTATATATAAAAATAAACGTATATTATTTGAAATACATCTACAAATTAAAAATTCATTATCTTATGATAATTTAGTGTTAAAAAATCAGAGATTTAGCCTTATAAAGAATTCCGATTCTTCAACTTGGAGGAGCTAATCTCAGAATTGTTTCAACTACTGAACGGCCATGGCAGTCGCCTGAAGAAATTTCAAGTTCAACAGAAGACATTTTTCCCCCTCCCGTCAATCACAACATAGAATAGGCAACGGCAATTATCTCTGCGGTTTACTTCTCCGGCGATGATATTTGCGAATTTGAATTATAAATGACAGCCATGGCGGGATTCAGCGTCCAAGCCTCAATTCACCTTCAACATAGAGTTCATCCAATATCCTGGTGATTTATTGTTCTTACTTTTACTTCATTATTTCCTCCCCGGTTGATTAGCTGTCTAGAATTTGATGAATATAGCGAGCTAGACAAAGCGATTCGAGCGATCTCTTTCGTAGTTTTCTTGACATCTTTAATTTTGTTTTGTTTGCGATTCGAATGAACGGAAATGGATTTTCGTTTTCTCATTCCATATGGTATTAGTACTTTATCTACTTTGTTCTTGTGTTCGTTTTTATGGTGAAGCAATTATTTTCAGGGTGAAGAAGAGCAGCGTTGTTACTTGCTTGAAAACCAGAGTCTATTGCTCGTCAGGTCCTGTTAAGTACACTTCGAAAAGATCTTTGCATGATAAGAAATCGAGAACAAATCCGGCTCCGGAAATTGTCAAGGGAAGCGATTTCAATGGTGAATTGGATTTTAATGCTCCGAGGATTGAGGTTAAACATGGGGATGCAGTACGGAGAAGTAATTTTAGTGATAAATTGCACGATCAAGATGAGAATGACAAGGAAAACTACTCAACTGGTGGAAGTATGCGAGGTATGTGAAAGTTTCAAATTCCTATCTTCTCTCCCTTTTGCACCTTATTTTCTTTCATAGAAAGTTATCTTTTACCTCAAGAGGACTTTTATATATTGGCCTTGAAGCTGTTTAACGACAGTTTGAGCTTTGTTGATTATCTCTTGCCAGAGCCCGAGGTAATTGATGAGGAGTCAAATATTTACAACAAAAAACGCTCCCATGGAAACGATGATTTACTGGTAAATAAAAGCAAGCAAGATGCTGAAAAATTGGCAATAAAATTACTTGCATCAAGGTAACATTATGTAAATTATGAATCCTGTCTGCTAATTTTTTGAATCTGCCCTCTTGTTGAACTGATGGCATCTCAAAATATTATCACAAGAATGAATTTTGTACATATTTCTGTAGAAGTATTTTGCTAGGTCTTTGACTTGTATATGTATAACTTTTCTTAGTGTATTAGGATAATTTGCCATTGTATATTGTTAAAACCAGGAAGAAACATGATGACACCGGAAGAGCTTGTGCTTGACATATTTCTGTGAACTTACTCATGTCCACTTTTATATCTGTGAATGTTTAAGACTTTAACAACTCCACTAATTTTTATAAATCGTTCAACTCTACTACATTTGACTGTTAAAAAAAGTTGCTACGAAATTAATTCTTAGGTAGGTGTCCAAACTATAATCGGCTACTCTATCTGCATTTGCCTTTTGCAAAAAGAATATTAAGCATGCAGTCGCATTCTGCAGAGCCTTCACTGCAGTTGAGCTGAGGAAGAAATTACTTGGCAAGAGAATCTCTCCTGACACAGTGGAAGCAGTTATCAGTGACTTCAAGAGCAGGTCCTGAATGGCTATGTAACTTAGGATAATATGTATATATTCATCAGCAACTTGACAACAAGATTTTTTACTAATTAGCTTTTATTATTTGACACAATAGATTTGAGATTTTAAGCCTGATTCAACCTCAGTTGCAAGAAAGACATGATCTTCACACATGACAATAATCTTAGCCATTTTGTCATATTTTAGGGGGTTGATCAATGATGACCTGTATGCCGAAGCGTTTTCCCGTTCGAGGTGGTCTTCCTTCAGTTGGGGACCCAGGAAGATAAAGCAGGTTAGTGCTTCTATTTTCATTTTAAAAAAAAAAACAACATTCAAGGGTAGGGGATTTAAACTCCGGTAACTTCTTGATTATCAAATCATGTATCACTAGCTGAGTTCATTGCTGGTTAGCTCTTCCATTTTCTTCCACTCAAAGAGATGGTATTTTTTCTTCAATTTCTACCTTTTCACTTCTCATTATTGATAAGATAGAGGCGCTAGGACTAGAGAAATTGTTTCATGATTGGAAACTTTTTTGTAGCAGATTTAATATAATGAGAGAGGCTATTTTCTGAATCAGGCACTTGTAAATAAGGGGATAGGAGGGGAAGTTGCTCAAAAAGCTATTAAACTGGTTTTTGAAGATGGTGAAGAATGTGGTGATGGAATATCAAATGTGGGGTTGTCAAAGGTTTCAATGGATCATTTATTTGTTCAAGCCTCAAAACAGTGGCTGCGTGGCCAGGGCGCGCTCGAAGAGACTAGAAAATCAAGAATAGTTAGGTGGCTTCAATATCGGGGGTTCGACTGGGGTGTCATTACAACCATTCTAAAGAAGTTAGAAACTGAGTATTCTACTTAGTATACAAATGTCAAATTTGTAGGGTTTGGAAGTGTTTTGGACCCTCCTTGGCTAGGGAAAGCATTGATTTGAGTTGTTGTATTTGTATCATGGGTCTAACTTTCCCTATTTTTTACTCATTCTCTTTAGCAAACTCATATTAGAAACTCATATCACTATCTAGTAATAGAAAATGTGATTAGGCTCTGTTTATTTGATTTTTTTTAAATTAAGGCTATAAATACTACTCTCACCTATTAGTTTTCCTATTTTGTCATCTATTTTTCACCTTTAAAAAATCAAGTCAAGGTTTGAAAACTAAAATTAAAAATAGGAAGTAGTGGTAGTGGTACAAAAACTTGTTGAAATTAACTTAGAATTCAAATGTTTTGTCAAGGAATATGAAATTAGTTACAGAGAATTGATGCAAAAACAAACCTAATTTCTATTAACCTTGTAATGTCATGGACAAGTTGCAAGGTTTAAAAAAAACAATGGTGATCATCAGGTCAAAACTAATCATAAAATTAGTAGCATAATCAATGTTAATCTCTTTTACTTTTTCCAATGATATATTATCAAAATCTACTCACCCACAATGAAATGGGAATAAATGTTTTTTTTTAAGAAGTGTTATTCATATTTGAATGGAAAATCATGGATTCATCTTGATACTGTGTTCTTCAACATGAAATATTACATATTATTGCAACTTTCTTCCTCTCATCTCTTTGCTCATTAATACTATTCATTGATAATTACTATTAAGAACATTTTAGTCTTTAGAGAGACTAAATGAAACACGCAAGTAATGTTACAAGTGACATGTATATATATAATTGAAAACTATGAGTTGTTTTATTTATTTTTTTAATGACCATTACCCTGTTATTTAATCTTAAAATAACGGTCAAGTTGCAAATAAATAAGCTTTGCACGTTTCTTCATAAATTAATGGTGCAAGTTGAAATGGAAATTAAAAAAAAAATTGAAGTGAAAAAAAGAAGAAAAAAATGAATTTAAAGTCAATGAGTCAAGTTAGATTTGAACATTTTAATTGAGTTTAAACTTTTGATAATAAAAAGAATAGAGAATTTGAATTCCTGATCTTTCTCAAGTATTTTTATCAACTGCCACACTTTGACAATAATAAACTAATAATATTTTATGTTACCAAACACAAAACTCACCTTATTTATAGAACTTTTATATGATGAAATTTACTCTATTTAAACTTAATAACTCAATCGATATAAGTATATTCATATTAAGAATTTGAATCTTTCTCCACTATTGTTGAACACTCTCTCTCTATATATATAAAATAGGAGGTAAGTTGGATGAAGTAATCTAATTCCATATTCTATTACCTCAAATTGTGATGGCAGAAAATAACAACAATAATGCCCCAAAGCCTTGACACCTTTATCCCACTAATTTGTCTCTCTACAGTTGCTGAAAAGCTCAGTCAATAGGATGACAAGGCATGAAAAACAATCGGGAAAAGAACACAGGAAATTGATGCCTGTCATTGCTTATACTTTCGGTTTATGCATTCATCAACATGTTAGGATCATTTCCAAAATTAAATCACATTAACATAGACAATCAGGAGAGAAATGTGAAGAACGCCTAGCGTTAAGCCACACACAAGAGTCGAGATCACCTGCCGAAACACTTCATTACCGATGACGTAAGCGCAGATGACAGAAACTTCATCCCAGTGGATCCGCCGGGGAAATATGAAACGGCATAGTATGAAAGTGCAAGAACCTGGAAGGAACCACAATGTTTCAATTTAGACCAATCGAGTCATGTCATGATAAAGAAAGTGGGAAATATGAAATGGAACGGATGTGCACATCGTGGAGGATCTCATTATCCCAAATTGAAAAAATGCAGAGTTTTCCAAGCATTTATAAAATAAGGTGGGTTACTCCTCTCATATCTAATTGGTTTTGAGATAAATGTCACACTTTCTAATATGGTATCGAGCCCATAAATCTAAACGGGTAATTGGTTCAATAAAAATGAAATTGAAATACAATTCAACATTGGTGAACCCAAAAGAGGCACCATCTTGAGGGCGCGGTTGAGGATCTCATTATCCCACATTAGAAAAGTGGAAAAAATTGGTTTTGAAATGGATGCTCACACTTTCTAATATTCTGAAGCAGAAAGACTGCAATTTTTTTGTTTTTCTTACATCCATGGACCATTAGGCACATCTCCACTATCTTCACGGGAGTCATCGGACATACCGTGACATCCTACAATATTTGTATGTCAAAAAAATTCATAAAAAAAATCATTCTTAAGTAGGTGTCTACCGTGGATTGAATTCATTATCCAAGACCCTCATTCACCATAAAGCATGATGACTAAAAAATACTGCAATATGGGAATCAAATTTAGTACAATGATTTAGAAAGTATTTAGATTACCTGTAATACAGAGAAGATAACTGAGAGAATATAGCTGTGAAGCCTCATGGAAACATATAAGGTGCCCAACATACAACCAATAAAGATCACTGTAAAAGGAAGTCTCTGCATTGTGAACAAAGGAGAAAAGAAAACATAACAGAATCAGCTAAAATTATCGAGTCTGGGGGTAGAAACGTAATAAAAAGAAACATCTAGCTACGAGACCTCTTTTGAGAACATATGTGCAAGCTGGTTCTTTGGACCCTTGAGTGCAAAGAAGGATCCAATGATGAAGCAGCAGCCAAGGGTAAAGCAGATGGCAAACTTTTGAGGCATCAGAACCATGACAGGGAGGAACATTGTAAAGGCAATGAAAATAAAGAAAACCCCAGTTGCTAGAAACAAACCAAAATACATCAGGGCTTTTCCCGAGGGAACGCTGCTAGTGGCAGACTGGAAGTTTCCAGGAATTTCTCTCACTCCTTTAGAAACCCTATAAAAAGGATCGTATCTCAGAACAATCACAAAATTATTCAAGTTAAACAGAGTGAATGATTGAATAAATCAAAAAAACGTTAATAGCCTTACGAAAGAAATGGTTGACGAGAGACTCTCAAATTCTAAAGCAAAGACCCTTCAAAATAGGGAAAGAATTTGTGTCGGACACGTATCAGACAAACATTCTTCTCGATACTTCCCGGACACATGTCCGGCACACCATTTTACATGTCCTTTTTTTTTTTTATTAATCGGACACACCTCAGACACATCTTGTAAACAAGTGTGGTCTTTGAACCCAAATGTTAAAAGCTCAAATTCAAAATATTAATGTTAAAGTCAACTAAATTATATAAAGATAAAAAATAAAAAAAAGTAAAGAAAAAGGTAAAACAAAAAAAAAAATCATCTCTCATTTATCACAAAAAACAAACCAACTTTCCCTCTTTCTTCTGAAAAAATTTGTCTTATCTTCTTAAATACTCATTTACCGCCACCTCCCCATAGCATGCCTAATCGACGTCCATTATAATTAACTTGATATTATATGCTTTTTAGTGGAGTACATTCAATATTTTATACTATATTTACATATTTACAAAAATAATTTAAAGTATCTTCACAATATTCGTGTCCTAATTTTTAGAAAATAGTGTATTGTCGTGTCTTTATCCATGTTCCGTATCTATGTATGTGCGTCATAGCTCCCAAAAACTACAAAAGAATTAATAGGTTGTAGTTACAAAAGAATTTGAAGGTAAAGAGGTCCCTCAAGAAGTCAAATTTTGAACAAAATTACAAAAGAATCAAAATGGAGAAACTTATCTTGAAAGAGTCATCATTTCTTTACATCCACAAATGCCACACAGTAGAATAACTACCCAAAATCCTCGCTTTGCCCAAACGGACTGTTTGTTTGAGTATTTTATAAAGCTATTTAAAACAAGTTTTTATAATCACTCTTTAAACATCTCAAACAAAAGAGCTATTACTATAATTTTTTCTATAAAACTACTCAAAATAACCCCTCATTTCTAATCATCCAAAATAATCACTCCACAATTATTCATCCACTCATTAAAGCCTTCCAAGAGCCAATCATCAATCCCTCGGGGAAGGCACACAAATGGATAGTTTTATGAAAACTCTTACTTAAAATACAAGGCAAAATGAGGCATCACAAAAGAAATCTTCAAACTCTGGCAGCAGTCCTTTTGGAGGAGAGCCCAAATTCCCTGGGAATGTGACCCAGAAGAGTGGTGAAATGATCTCCTAAAAGCGTAAAATAATATTAGTCGGACAGCCTTAAGCCCATTTGGCGATTCTGCTGACGTTCTTTTTCTTTAGAATGATGAATGATACGAATCTAGAAACCTTGGAGGCTGAGGAGGAAACTTTTTTAGTCTAGAAATCTTGTTCCATGCTATGACAAGAGGAATTTCTAACAGGCAATTGAGAATTTGGCTCAGCGCCTTAGATGTGACTTTATTGGTTGGAAAGATTTTAATAGCAAACTGCCAAGGAGTTCACGCTGTGGACAGCAACAAGCCATTTGCCTAGTATTTTGAAAATGAACCGGGAGTCTGAGTCTAATGCGGTCATCTTTCTTAATTAAGAGTTACCTTGACAACAAAAAATAGTAGGGTCAAACAACTATCCCATGATTATAGTTGAGAAGTGCATAAGTTAGTCCAGACACAAAAACTTTAATTTTCTTTGGAATTTTCACTTTCTACAACTTCACAAGATAGAGGGGTGAAAAGGAGATGAAAACAAGCAGGGAAACAAAGACTTTAGAAGAAAGATACTTACCCATAGTCCAAATTTGTTGAAATGACATCAGGAAGAAATATAACCATAAAACAAAACAAAGTGTGAAACTAATTAGCCGTTTACCTTCTATGATCAATGATGAAAATGATAATTAAGGGATGCCTTGCTAAAGCATTTCTAACGTGAGACAGATTACAAAACCAAGCAAAACAAGGGAAAATCAGACTACTGCCAAGCCAATGCCAATGATCCTCCCCAAAATCTAACTCAGATGTATCCTCAGTACCTCAACCCTGCCGTGGATAAAACTTAAGAACCTAGGCAAACAATAATAAATAGTTTTGGAAGGATTCCTGAAATAGCTATTATCAGAATTAAAATTAAATAATAATAATAATAATCTCCCACTTCTTTCATGTTTATTTTTTTGTGTGCCCTTGAATTCTTTCATTTATTCCTTGAAAGTTTGATTTATTACCAAAAAGAAGAAGAATAAAAAAACAGAATCTCACTCTTAGAAAATTAGAAATTATGACCCTTACATATTAACAAAGATCGGTGCCACAAAGACTTCAAATCTAGAGGAAAGTTCCAAAATTGTTCACATTTAGACTTCACTTGATTTCTATCAACATTAGTAATCAAAGCCAATAGTGACCACTTTATTTTGGTTTCAATATTGAACTAATTTTTCAGTTTTAAAAATATATTATAAATTTTGCTCACGTTCCATAATCATTTAACTTCAATTGATTTTTTTATTCAACAAGATTTGAGGTGGAGTTGAAGCAATACTAGGTTATTCTATACATCATGATCATACTACTGGAGCTATGCTCTTATTGGCTTTATTTCAATTGATTTTCATAGAGGTGTTTGTTTCCTGGAATTAACGAGATATTAAAAATGAGCTTTTACAACTCCTTTTGAGACAACATGTTAGCATCCAAACGAGCTATTGTAATCACTCAAAATAATCACATATTTTTTATCACTCATTTCTACCATTCAAAATAATCACATATTTTTAATCACTCATTTCTAACCACTCAAAATAATCATTCGTTTCTAAGTTTTTAACTACTCATTTCTAACCTTTCAAAATAATTACTTATTTCTAACCGCATCCAAATGTTGCAGTCACTCTATAAAAACTATCATCCAAACGAGCTATTAACAGAAACTCTTCTACAAATAACCACATTCAAACAATTCCACTCAAAGTAATCACTTTACAATTCAACGTCCAAACACTTTCCCCTGTAATGAGGTCAGGAGGTGAACAAAGTCATCTTGTTTTCTCCAATCCCTTGTCAACTCTTGAATTTCCAAATGGCAGTTCAGATGCAAGATATCCAACATTCTTAAATGAAATTCTAAATCGTTCAAACGAAAAAACAAGACAAATCAAAACTCCAAAAGTTCCATGGTAAAACATTTCCCACTCTTCCTAATAGATAGGCAATCAAATCATGTCATTCAGAAATCAATAAGGAGAACGTAACAGTAATAGCCAAGTAGGAAGACGACAGTAAATTTACCGAAGACTAACGAAAACAAAAACCCTAGCGCCATGGATGAGTGCACCCAACAGATTATTACTAAAAAACTCAAGTACCCAACGACCCACAATCATTAAACATCAATAACCCAGAAACAAAAAAAATAAAAAATCCAATTTCAGATTCTTCGCCAATATAGAAATGGGATCAGAGACTTACACGCTGAAAGTTCCTGAAACGGTTTCATTCGCGGATCTAACGGCACTTTCGAGATCAAATCCAATTCCCAAATTGGAGGTGCTGTCATCAGCAGTCTGAGAATCCGCGTAAGAATTCCAATCGGCAAGCAACGAAGACGACGTTTTGAGCTGATTGTCACTCCCACTATTACCCCCCTGCGTAAACCATCCCTGCGCCATTTTCTGCATCGTTTTCTCGGCTGAGAAGCAGAACTTTTTTTCAAATCGAAACTAAAATAGTAGAGAAAAAGTTGAAGCGTTGCTTTGATTAGGAAATTTCAAATTGGTTTTGAGGAATCAATATCGCTGTAAGAAAGGAGATGATTTTTGCTTGTTTTCTCGGAGAAAATAGT